>DVQP01000068.1:0-39008 GCA_018231745.1 Danaus eresimus
CCCCCCCCAGCCCTCACCGAACCCTTTCCTTCCCCCCCCCCTGACCCCCTAACAGTTGGCCCTGAGGCGTCGCGAGCTATCCAATATTCATATCTATATTTTTTATATTCCTTCATTAATACTTGGATCAAAGCCAAATTACCTCGACGCGTATCTCTGTTGGTTCTAGCGTGATTTTATTAAATATTACAAAAATATTATTGTATCTATATTTTACTTGGTTTATGTCTTAAAGTGGCTAGTGCGTCATCCATGTATAACAACATTATTGTATCGAATAGTAAAAATAGTTAGAATAAATTAAGTCATCTTGGTTCGTATTAAGCGTAACATATATCTTAGAATTGGTATCGTACGGGGCTCAAAGTCCACGAACTTCAGTTTCAAGTTATTATATTTTTTCTTTTCAATCATCTGTCACTTTGACAATCTATTAATGATGGCCGCCGTCTCGGGAGCCGTCTATGGCTCAGTCGTTGCCAATTCGATTCCACTCCGCGTCAATCAAAACAAAATAGATGTACAAATGAAATTTTGTTTGTCACCTCGTTTCTTAATTTCTTGCCGTGACAGTTGGCTTTGAGTCGCACTCGAAAAATAATACAGCATTTCATTAAAACACCCCACATTACGAAGGACAAATGAATTTAATTAGAACAAAATATCTAATTACATACGATTCCCGAAAACGGTTCTCGTCCGTGTTATACCGTGTTATACCACCAATAGTTTACGGTTACGAAATTAATGGAATATAAAATTTCGTTCATTGTAATTATTACGCTATATACGTATCCACAATGTACATATCGGTGGGGTGTACCTATGTATTAAAAATATTTTTAAATGAGCTACTGGTGCTGATGTCTCATAGCCGAGAGTAAATTAATTCGGAAGTTCGCGAAACAAAAAAGAAATGGTTCACGTTGAAAACAATAAGACGTGTATTTTATGAAAGGAAACCTCACATCCTCGGAATATCACTCATTAATTATTCTGTGCCATCAAGCGTGGAATCACTCGTATTTATAATAAGTAGAAATAATAGAATCTTGAGGTACGCTCTCCGGCATTACTTTATATATTAAAGCGTGGCTCAATTGTAAAATAAAACATAAATATATTGTCTATGATCTGTAATAGTCGACCTTATCGAACCCCGTAACTTTTAACGACACTCATGCATATTTATAAAGTATACGTGCATATTATTTGCGCCTGTGTGGGTGGGCCTTAATAACAGATATTCAATCAAAATCAACCCTTTCCCGCTTCGATATCTTTTGGCTGATGCGTCTCCCCTTGTGCGTTTTGTTTTGTAGCCGATGTTATGTACATTATATCATATTCGAGAGGTTTCTTTGTAATCAAACTCCACATTCCATATTAATTCTGCTCCCACAAAAAAATGCATCACAATAATTTTCTTAAGTCGCTAACAACAAAACAACCGCGTATTACTGGTAACAGGACAAACTGTTATTACAATTGAAAAGGAGCCGATCTTAGATTACCGTCAGCGGGGGACGCAGTTCATTTGCATATGAAAAAAAACATATATACTATTGTTAAGAAACTATAAACTCGAAAAATGTGCCGTTTAGAATTTAACAACATGTCTTCATCGACACAGACGTCGTTTTAATCTACGGACAATTAATCTAGATCTATACAACCAATCTGCAGCAATGTATGTATAATAAAATGTAGACGTGACTAATTAAGTCAAAACATAGATCTAAAAACAATGGTACAGCCAGACGGTTAAAGAAAAAAAGTATTTAAAATATTATGCATCTGTGAAACGCAGATTTTAGACAGTATCGCTTGTGTAGCGGGCGTAAATCTTGTGGTGTGAGGCTGTCTGGACCTACCGGCCATGTTTATGTATAGATATTTAAAATATTCACTTTGATACGGATGATAATTTCATTCGGAACACCACGGTCAGCACGCCCTGTTTTTTATGTTTATTATAAATTTCAATTCCATCGCGTAAGTTCGGATGAATGACTGAAGACGGACAAATTCCGAACAGAAGACTTCTTAAAACTTGATGCTGGTTAATTTGATTTCGGAAGACGGTGAACAAATTAATAATCTGTCTGTCATAATAATAAAAAGTCCAACGATACGTCGATAGAGAGTCTGCTAAGTTTTTCCTCGTCCCGTCCTGCAATCACAATAACCGTTAGCTCTAAGGCTGCCGACCGTACCGATATCCGTGGCTTTGATTACAACTTTTAAACGTACGGTTTCGACTTGATATATTGCATTTCCGTGTATATTTAATAAACGACCCCTTAGTAGATTCGAAGTTCACAAACAAATCGCCGTTCAGGAATATTGTATCACAACTATTTAATGCTTGACATCTAACTGAAGATGCACATTTCGAATTTCTAAACGCAACATTCGCGTCTAATAAATGTAATAGACGCATAAAAATGTAACAGCGATCGAGGCAATAACACTCAGTTTCTAGTTATACCCATTGTATTCCACCCCATACCATCGACCCTCCGACAAAAAATAATAAATTATTTTAGTTAGTATGCAAATAAGCAGTCGATATTTTAAGCAACACCCCATTGGGATCGCGTATTTTTTTTTAAATATTTCTTTATCCTCTATGGATCGAGCGAGTAGTGGTTGAAAGTGTAAATGCCAATGCAGGAAATTCGACATATTTTTGAAATCGATGCAAAACTTTTCAGAGTAGCTATTTAGTATTGATCTTATATGAAGTGTGTCGGTGCCTCCTTTGTGGGCGCAGTGATATTTAATTCGGAGGGTAGGTTTCCTAATCGATTTTAATTTTATGCTCGCATCCCGTCTCCATCTGCGTTATTTGTTTTTAATGTAAATAAATCCTCGTCTCTTAGTGACGAGTTGCGGTAACTTTTTTTTTTTTGTAAATTTCAGACACGTTTGTATACGAATGAATTTAGAATTTAAATTAATGCGAATTGAATTCGAGCAGAACTTTATGAGATTTCATACAGACGATGATATAATTTACAGCATTTAATATTATTTAGAGATGTGTTTATATCGGGTCGTAAATATTTTTGTGGGTATCCGACAAACTTTGCAGACATTACGTATTCAAAGAATCTTCACTTCCAATTCGTGGCGTCACGTTTATAACAACGGAAGGCGTCCTGAAGGATATGAACAAATTGGTTGATAATCAAACTTTACGTTGCTCCAATATCGCTGTGTAATTTAATATTAGTGACACGTGACAATAATTAAAATGTTGACATGTTGTGTTGTATCTGTGTCATTATAACGAGTTCACTCGACACCTTCCGATACATCAGCCCGCCGCGGCGTAAAAGCAGCACCTCTCAAAACATTATATTTTATGAGAGGACAAAATAAATGGTGCTTATAGCTACGATGGTCCTATTCAAATTTCACTCAGTCTGATCGTCCGGCATCTCCAAGGATCAATTTACATATTTCAACAGGTTTCGTTGATTACGAATTACATACATACACACCTATGTATGATAATTAATATATATGTATAAATATATACATATATTTCATTTATTGGATTGCTGTAAAATATTTTAGAGAAACAGGTCGCCGACAAAGGTAAGGTTTTTAATAAGGACGCCCGCAGACGCAAGAATTATTAATGAACGTTCTCTGTTTTCTAATTACACGTGTGTTGTTAACAAAGAAAATTCCAATTATTTCTCTGGTAACGACAAACTAAACGTATCGCAACAAAGAGCCCGTGTATGAAAACATTTGCATCGCCGCAAATTTAATTTAGACAAAAACAAAATACCGGCAACGTCACACGCGATACGTTCACATCTCTCGGATACAAGTCAAACATTATGTTCTAATACAATCCACAGCTGTGTAATTAGCGTCGAATGTTTTAAATCATTTATATAAACTGGGAGCGATAGCAAAGCGCGAACTAAACACTATATATCATAAGCAAATTGGTAAACCGCGTACGGATCTTCAAAACGTATTCCCAGTCGAATTGGAAACATTAATATTACAAAATTTGATTATCCCATAAAAGACTGTACAATAAAACTGTAGTTGCTGTAGTGTGCAATGTACGAATTAGGAACCCTTTTGATAGCCGCCCCAAAAACCCCCCGACACCTCCCCCCCATCCTTCGTTCTCATTCATTTTCATAATAAAATCGCAACAAACGGGCAGGTAACGAAATATGGAGTACGGAAGAAAATTTATTAGGTCCAGATGTGATTTACATTGGTAGTGTCCTTATCTACGATGAACGGTGTCTTCGTATCTCAATAAGAAGTATTCTACGTTAGTCCGCTAAGGGGCCAACTATGAGAAGAGTTTATCATAAGCCATATTTGTGTTATAAAACAGCCCACTCCATAATCCGGGCGCGGAGGAGTCCAATCAATCTGTCTGTGTGAGATACAAGCTTCTAAAATCTAACTATTGTTCACGAATAGGAAATTTCCATTTGGATTTATTCATTTGTCTAACTATTGTCGGGTGCCTTCCGTACGGGGCCGCACTATAAGCCCTCTCACCGAGATATATATTTCGTTGATTTCGTTTGAAATTAATTATATAATATAAATATTCCTAAGAATGCTAAATGAAATACCAGTTCGAGTGTTAAATATCGATTATTAGATTAAAGCGATCGTAAACAGCGAAATCCGTTTCCGTTCAAGTCGAAAGGCATTGTTACAATAAATTTAACGGCTGTAAGAATCGTCTCGCACAGACGCATTTTCATAGATATGGCTCAATTAATAATAGGTTTCAATCGCGAAGACGCATAATAAACCTCCATCCGCACCCCGCGCCCCCGCCCCCGCCCCCGCTCCCCCTCCCCGGGGTGGCTCCAGGCAATCATATTTCTATTTGGAATATTGTGGTGTCAATTTCGCGTATTGAAGTGAGAATATGAAAACGGTTCGCTCACATTCTGTATTAATTCGTGCCATCGAATACTGGTTTGTCACTCCCTTTGTAGAGACAACTTATTGCTTCCCCCGCGTCTTATTTATTAAATATTTTAAATAATTGCCGAACCATATTACGTGAACCCTTTCAATAAACAAACATAAGCACCAATAATGTCAAACTGGGTCAATAAAGCACAATGCGGAGATTGCGGTGACGTCAACAATCGACATATTGAAAAAAAAAGTCACCCCACGGGATATATCAATAAACCTCATTATCGAGGCGTGATCAATTCATCAATGGGTAATAGTGAAAAAAAAACCCTCATTATTCACCCCTCGATAATTGGCCGATGATCACTAATCGGTCGCGGTTCGATGTTTTGATCGGTTCAATTCAATTGTCACATGTTATTATATTTGTTTTGATTTTAAATCACTTCAAAGTCCATAGAGCCAGTTTGTTCCGGAGGTACATTGTGTTCCGCGCTTCGTCATATAGATATCAGTTCGTCATTAATAAATATGTCGTTCCTGGGAGTTGTTTGGATACATTTTGTAATAGCATTTTGTGTCTTCGACATCCAATCCGAATGTACTTAATTACACTCTACAAATACAATACCATCAATATATAGAAGACAACTTCTAAAGACGGGGGTGGCTGGGGTAGATAGAAATCGTATGTTTTCGGATTAATTCGTTCGTAAAATCGTCTCCACCGATAAGAATGGCAACTGCTGTGTACTAATTGAATCTACAATTGCGACGGGATGTCTGATTTCATTACTGAAGATGTGTGAGTGCGAGGGCGGGGATAAGTATGTATTGATAAATTAACGCTTCAAAATAAACCGAAAACGACGTCCGTAAATATATACATATATACGTATGTATTATAATATATCGAACAGCTACCGTAATATCATAATAAAAAAATCAATAATCAAAATAAGAATATTCATGAGGCATTTTGAGTTTCTTGAAAACAACACGGTTGGGGTGAAAATGTGTATTGTTTCAGAATAATGGTATTTATATGCTACATTGGTTTCAAGGGAAATCACTCTCTGAATCGTCCATAAGGCCTGTATCAGAGCGGCGGGGAGAGGTCGCGGAACGTCATATCCGCCAAGGACGGGAGCGTCTTTTACGACTTTGTATATCTAAATGCGGTTCCTGAATTCGATATTACTTAAGCTCGTATTGAAATTTTGAGGATGGGGGGGGGGGGGTCGAAGATTTGGTAGAATATTAAACATTCACGTTTATTAGTTTGTCCTCGGTGAACGTATTTGGAAGTCTAAACGGGGTAGTTTTCGATGGGAAACTTTGAAAGTGTGCTAACGACTCCGCCCTGCCGAATGTAGTTTATTCTGCTAATGGGTATTACATTCAGACGATTATTTAGCTGTTGCCGAGTTTGTGCTATCAAAAACTTGGTGATTCAGGAACAGCGATAATATACATTTAATATTGAAAGTTTCCAACAAGATCCTAGCTGCAGCATTCTCACGACCTTACAATGATGACAACAACAAACAAACTCGTTTCGTAGCACGCACCGGGGCTCCATTTAACAGGATGATGATAAGTCACTGGTCCGTATCAAAGGCGCCAATACGACGGAAAAAGAGACATGACTGAGCGGCGTTCATGAAAAAGCCAGAAGAAAATTGGTATCGTGTGATCTACTTTTTATACAGATAAGTAAAGGGACCGCCCCACAAAGGCAGCTATCGGAAGGAAAACGAAAGGGTAATGCGGGCATAAGATGCGCATCGTCACACACGGCCTAATCACGGCACCCACCGCCCGCCACCCCAACTTTTGCATATTGCCCAAAGTGCCCACGCTTCCCCAGATGGGGTGTACATTTTTGCTAGCGGGATAATTCTTTACCGCATTTGCACGAGATACATGTATTGCCATTCGGTTTTCGTTGTTATTCCGTTATAGTAAGCTTGTCGTTGATTTCTACGAGTGGCGTTACGGGACGGCATATCTGCGGGATGATTCTTACGTTGTTTGCGAGTGGCAAACCTCCGTCTGTTGGAATATCGTCTTTATCACGATCTATCTAAGGGCCCCTATTAATTCGGATCAGTTGTTGTTGTTTTAAGAGCAAGGGTGCTATGACGTTTGAGGGATGCGTCTTAATTGTGAGCATGTTCTGTTCTAGTATTGATTTTTTAATGTGTGTCTCGTCTGTAACTGTTGTTTGGTGCAGACGGTTCGCTCGGCTGAATAACTTACAAAAACTTTATTAGCATTCATGGCTCCGGTTACAGTTTTTGTGATCGCGACGACAACCTTTACATATTATATCAAATTTAAGATCCCTGTGAATATTATAAGTAATACAATTAAGCCGCTTACAAAATAAGACGAGATTAATTCTAGAAATCTTTAACCTACTTCGTTGTAATTAATGTCAATTTTATTTATAATTACGGCGGCAAAATGGGAATTTGTATTAAAAAAAAAATATTTTGCGCATAGGACGGCAACTCAAACGTTAGTGTCAACACGGCTCAAGAATTCGCCGGACTGGAATGATAACTGTGGCGGCCTCCTTTCTAGCATGTAATTATATCGCATGCAGCTTTAATATACGTTAAAAGGAGCTCATAATTTGAGTGCCATTTTGTTTGGTCATTAGGAACTGTTGCTATAATTGGTTAGTACTATCCAATCAAGGAGGAATCTCGGTAGAGAGATTGTTTATTGTCCTATATTTAGTGACACTCGGGATGTTGACTTTCAAGCATATTGACCTCACGTTGTCACAGAACTGCATGAATTCGAGCGCTCCTTTAGCTTAACGAGCTATTAGGTATTGAAGTTTATATTAGAATGCCAATAGCGACTAACACACACACACACGACGTAAATGTTCTATTTTCTAAACATATTCCGGTTAAATTGAATGTCCCGATGAACATAATATCGTTTTCCATTCTCTTTATCTTGTCATATTATTTGCTTACGAAGCTTGCATAGGGGTTCCTACCATAAATGTACTGGATATGACTCCGATGCAAATAGCTCTGATAGCACTGACACATGCCGTATACTAAATTAATATATCGCTCAGTATGATACTATGTTAGGAGTGTCCTAGAGAAGTTTTCTTCGTTGCATTCCATTAATTTAATTAATAATCAAATGAGTCATATCCAGTAAAGTTGTATCAACAAAGGATCCCCTTCTTCCTTACTATTTGCACAACTCCTTAATGCTTTATTTCGTCTATTTGTTCAGTCTAATTAGAAAACTCCGACTAATTACTAATATCGAATTTTGTCGTTTTTACCGTCCGTTTGCTTCCAATATTACTTTCAGAGTAATATTACTGTACATATATATAACAGATGGCAGTGTTTTATACTCGATTAGAATATAATACAGTGATAGTTCTATAAATGAAAACTTACTAGTGAGATAACAATTTGAATTTGAAACTACTATGGTTGGATTATAACTAGAATTAGTCCGTACCACGATAGCACTAGAGCGATAAATACGAAACGAAGCCGAATTAAAATAATTATCTTGATTGCAGTTAATCTGAAACTTCTGAATCAGCTGTGTTTTATTCGGATCGGTCGCTAGGAAATATTTTATGTATAAGCTGAACACAGACGGTGTATCAATTCCAAAACGTCCGCTAAACTACCGCATTAACATTTTTAATACATAAATAATTTCGACATTAAATACAGTCCTGTGGAGACAACGAACAAATTACTGACATGGAAATAAGACGCGTGCTGCAGCTTTTAATTGCGCTACAGAACTATATTTTAAAATCCTACGAGGGTTTTTTTTTTCTTAGTCATTACTCAAAATAATCTAGCCCAGATATCTTTAAACAGCCCACAATGATGTATGTGCTCGCGAAGGAAATTTTTCGTCTTTCTTTTCCTTTTAATCCCGAATGCAATGGCGTGCTGGTTTCGCGTGTTACTGCTGACGTGCTAGGAGAGTTGTTACTGACCAAATTGGATCCTTTTCGATGTTATTTATTACACAGAATGATCACACACTATCTACTCGAGCAAATTCACGTGATTCAGGTGGTTAGACGAAATTACACATTTTTAAAATTTCGCTTCTTCATTTCAAACTTACTAATTACGAATGACATAATTAACCAACTCCGACCTAATTATATACGACAAAAATAAAATAAAATTTATATCGCCCTGGCGACGAACGACAAATCGAAAATAAATTTTGAATTAAAACAAAAACAATCCGAACATAGTTTCCAATCCAGTTTTATAACTGAAAGGATAGACTGGCAATAAATGAGGTTCCGCAACTTATAATTGCTTCATTCCGTTGTCTGCCTCAAAACTACAGACAATTGCAATCCAGCTGTCTATGGACGTTCAATTTTCGTATCGGCTCGTGTCGAAAACAACAGCAAACCAAAAAATCAAAGAACTTCAACTGTCAGCGATGGAAACTAATCACCGAACCTACTAATGGCTCGTGTCAATTCCTTTCGAACACGAATTCCGAGGGCGGCAACGGAACATCACGGACAAACTTTCAACCAATTTAAAAGTCGCCGTCAAATGTGAAACGTTTGCGGAATCTATTGAAACGGCAGCGGTCATTTTATGACAATTATGAATAATTATCGGAGGAACCGTGTCGGCGGAACTCTATCGATGCCTTCTCGCCGATCACGCATGCCTGATCGGCGATCGTGACGGCTATTGTCAATCAAAACCGCTCACATCATTTAACCGCAAAGCGACAATTGTTGTGAATATTAATATAATGTTAGTGGTGTCGTGACAATCCACTAAATGCCTGTTAAATGTATGCATTTCGAGTCAGCTAGATATGCTGTCACTCCGCGTCATAATTCGAATGAAATGTAAAGTGAACGGGCCGAAATCTCGTTAGAGAGAGATTCGTAACTCGCGTCCGACTGTTCAATCATTCACGTCATTTATCATTTTTCCCTGAAATGAAACTCGCTTCAAACTATACACCGCGCTAGATGTTCAAAAAGGATAAAGGCGACTTCCCACTCGTAGAAGCTATCCGAACGTCTTTTTTTCTTTCAGCAGCCGCTCGCTAGATGTCGGAGTGGAGTCGAAAGGGGTCGGAGCCCGCTCATATTTTGTTAGCTAATAACGGTTGCCCGCCAATTCTCATGTTTGACCAGTTTGACAGATCGCCAACATGGATTCCACTTTGTGACGGCAAAATGGCGTATTATGCCTTTTTTCGTTCATCCACTTGTCTTTCACCATTTCTTTTATGATTGAGACCTGTACAAATTTATAACGATGGATTGTCAAGGGCCGAATTGGTTGAGTTTTGTTACTTTATTAGATTTTCTGTCTATTTTCATCGACGTTCTTTTATATTCCCCTGTTTCTGATCGCATTTCTTTTTCTTTTAATGTCAAAGTTAATATGAAAATGTCGATCCGACGAAACACGTTCGTCCTGTTGTTTATTACTTTCAAAAAGGGAGACATCCGACGTTTCTATGTAATACGCGACTATATTGTGTGTCCCATTCCATGTCACAATAGAAATGAGTTTATCCAATCATAATCATTCTATTTAATGTCGTGACAGACGTTTGTTTATCTCAAATAGAAAGAGAGATCTCACTTAATGACAGAAATCGGAAAAACAAGCAAACGACCTCCCGGCGATATTGCATTGCTTTAATATTTCCTCAATGGATCGCCTTTCCAGGCCTGTCTGGTTTTTATTCTCTGCTTTTCCCTGAGCTCGGAACCATTGAGAAATTACAGACGAAAAAATTAATCAACATAGTTATTTCTTTATTCGTAAGTTCATTTAAAATATCTATTGTCTGTTCCGGCGACATCTCGAGGAGGCTTTCACTTTATAATATACTTATCAGGTCGAAATACATGAAACGGTTTCGTGAGTTGTTCTACGATAACGTTGAGGTATTGTGCGATAATATGGATAGTTAGACTCGATCTGAAACATTCAGAACTTGGAATATAATATACACCTTAGTGCTCAGCCAATAGAGTTCAGGTTTGGTGGTATCCTAAAGGTGACACGTGGCCGGATGATAACGGCACAAAGACATTAATTTATGTCCTAAGTATTTTGCATTGCACAAGCTTTTGATGTTGAATACTTAATTTAAAACCATAACAGAAATCAATATCGGAACACAGATTCCGACATCGCCGATTTAATGTGAACTTTGAAAGGCATAGAATGTAATTCAGAAATGATTCCGTGAAGTAAACTAAACGGCACGGTCCGTTAATCAGAGAAATCACCCAAAAATGGCATCCCTAATAACACGAGGCTGTCCGAAAAGACAGCAATTAAACTAAAAAGCCGACCAATAAAAACCTGTAACCGTGATGGTTGTGGTCAAAAACATAATTGTACATAGTAATGATTGTAGGTAATTATCGAGGGTTGCCCTTTGACCCTTTACGAAGAAGCCCTCGCTGGCTGGAGTCACAAGCGCGGGCGGAGCAAGGGCACACCTAAAAAACTTCCACGATTCTCATCTCACACTGAGATACAACGAAAACAAAACAACGCATCGAATTACATTTATGTTATAATGTTATGTGTAAATCATTATTTTAAAATATCATATTCTAATACATTACCTCAAAAATATCGTCGGCGAAGTTCCGCTGCTCAAATATCGCCGTCTCTCAGCGCTTGTTCTGCTGCAAAAAGCGGTTAGCGTAGAGGTGAATTAAGACAATAATTACTCGCGGTTCTGCCTGGGACTTTCGTTACGGCCAATACTTTTTTACTATCACACTGCCGGTGTTTACATTCCCGTATTGGCTACCGTTACATTTAAATGTTTGTTTTGCTTTGCCCATGTCTGTGTCTAACAGTCATTGAAAATCGTTTTCAAATAATAATATAATTGCCTACCTGTTGTAGGCTTTCTACCTGTTTAAATTGAATATTAGATACATGAATCTCAACAAATCATTTATGATATATTCAGCTTTAGCTTATAAACAAAAACGTTGTGTTTTCTTAATGTAACAAAAAGGTTTACTTTGAATGGAAAAAAAAAATTAATTATACGTCGAGGAATGCGTCACTCTTGAATACCTATGTCGAAAAATGGGACGCTATATTTACATTCATGTGATAATGAGTGTATTTGATATAATAAAACAAACAACGAAAAATATTATCCTACACATACCAAGCATTATTCACGAGTGAACCATACCAATATAGACTCTAAAAACGTCTGTGACACCATCTAATATAAAAATCAAATTAATTACCGAAAGATAAAATGTACTCGTTTTATTGTTGTAAACCTAGTTATAAAAGGCTTTCGTTAAATCGCTTTGCGCATCAACATATTGTGACAGCCCGTCGAGAAATAATATCTGATAAAAAAATTACGTTACCTAACAAAAGTCAATAGTTTTTGGGTTACTGATTATGTATACGGTATATAATTTGTTTTACGAGTAAAGGTATTTCTGATTCTATTGTACGGTAATAACAACAGCGAGGGTATTGATTAGCGTATAAGGAAGCGGTTTCCTCCGCCGATAGCATCTTCACGGTGCAGCGATGCTGTTTTACTGATCCTATGCAACGAAGGTCGCAAACGTACTTCCCAGTGTTCACCTTCGACATCACAGCGACACTGCTGCAATCCAACATGCTATTAGCCGGCCTTCGAGTGATCAGTACTCGCTCGACCGTATCTCTGATACATCCAATTTACTATAATTTAGCGATATTTTCTATCATTGTTCCACTCAAATTAGTGAATACATACATACATTACATAGAATTATTTGCCCGGCACGTATCTTATCTCGAACTTTTGTGTTCACGTCATACTTCGAGAGGCTAAAACATAAGATAAAAATATATCAATTTGTAATCAGCGATATGACAGCAATAACAAAATGGCCGCCCTCCTTCGACCAATCAGAGGCGAGTCGGTTGTCAAATAAACGATATATCAATTAATAAAATAATCTCTAAACAAACTAACCGTGTTTATGGCGCTGTTGTAATATAATATTTTTTATAAATACATACCGCAATCTCTGAAGATTAAATGAATTAATTGTGGTATTTCCGTTCACAATACATTTGTATGAAAATAATTATGCATTTAATAAATTCAATTTATGTAATACATTTTTATATAAATAATGAATATCTTTCAGATTGCTCAGCTAGTTGAGGACGTGCGTCGTCTACAGGCGTCCCTGTCAGCGCTGCAGGAAGCGCACGCTCAGCAGCTGCAGCGGCTTGAGGAGCGGCTTGATGAAAAGAAGCAGCACATCGCCAGGCTTGAAGCTAGACTCGACACTCAGAGAGACTACGATGATATCAAGAGGGAGATTAGGTAACTACAAATAATACAATAACACCGGACTCCTACATACATTCAGGGTTGCCCGCTTCATAAACTCTATCGGCATTCGATGTACTAAATTATGTAATAAAATACACAAACAACAACAGACATAATCATTTAAAACAACTCTTCACATAATCTCCCACAGTTATTCATATTTTTCTATGTGGCAACACATTTTAATGTTAGCCACGTTGGACATAATTCGCACTCGCCTGTTTTTATATTCATACGCCGTTGCACCTTCTTTGGCGTCGCCGTCTCTCAGGATGTATAAACAACAGTGATGCCATATGTCACCTTATTGATCGTACATCAACTTAACATTGGCATTACATTAAAAACTTTCGTCGTGCAAACTGATTTGAATAGAAAAAAAAAACAATGCCCTACATGATAAATAACTTGTTGTTTCGAATCTAAACTAAAGATCCCGGAAACTAAACGGTCTAGATGGGCACGTGTTTATAAAGTTGATAAGCTATCAGAGCGTTCACCCCGAGATTACTAATGTTTGGACAGACCTTGTACCATCCACCGTGACACACAGGCATACACACATCCTTACATATACACAGTGTATACAGGCACACAAACAATTAACACCAGATGAAACAATGCCTTAATAAGAAATGAATAAGCAGTGTCAACAGCTAATGAAATAGAAAATACTGATTGCAAAACAACAACGGTGGTCTTTATTTAATTTCGCTCGACAAACGTTGCATTGTTTGCAGACCCTACCTCTGTCTGATAACGCTCTATTGATAAACTCATGAGTTCCTGTACAAACTCGATCTATTTGCTCTTATCCGTCTATTCCTGGCTCAGAAATGCAACATTTATTTAATTAACATCTTTATCAATGAGAACCGTTACTAATACACGAACGATAAACCTATTTATGTTTCCCAAGCTACAGGAAATTGTTAAAAAAAAAATGTGTCATACAAAAAAATATATACACACATATGGAATCGTTTCACAGGGAGCGATTTCAGTTCCAATAAATTGTTCAAACACGGGGAGGCTGCTAAATTCTTTATCTCGAATCGTTTAGCGGGAAGATGTTAGAAACTTTTGGGACAATCGATGGTAGTGGTAAAAAACATGTACGAACGCCATGAGACCACAGAGGGTGACCAAAAAAAGAAGGCTCTACCTCATGTACGGAGAAGTCTCACGAGATTCAATGTAAAAGAAAAATATTAAATGAGACATTGAAATAATACTAATTTGTAAACGTTTTATAACAACACAGGTCACCTTGATTGGGCATTTACGAATAAATAATATGTACACAGTAAGAAAATTATGTATACGGAGTAAATCGAAAACTTAATTTGGGAATTTGTATTAATTATGTAATATAAAGTTCCCACGTGTGAAGAGAACGGATGGTATCAGTCAACATCCTAGCTGATAGTAAACCCCATCAATTACAGTCTAGCCACAAATATCCTCCCATTATCCTGTAAATCCCCTTAAGATAATTCACGAGATATGTAAACATTGTTCAACAATGTCACAGCCGTTTACACGTTACTCTAGAGTCGATGCTAACCCGTTAAAAACTGTGACCGATTTATGTTAGCGGCATCTATGTTATTTTTACCGATACGGCGATCGGTCGCGGTCTCGTTTCATCCATCAAAGGGCTGGTGACATCACAGGGCCCGACAGCCGCTACATCAAATGCCGCCTGTGCAAACAATCATTAACTAAAACTATTAAAACACAGCTATTTACGTCCGGAGACATCGATATGACAAAAGCTATCGCCGAGCTGGCGATCAGCAATCGCCGTGACGAGGAATCAATATACGAACCGATCGGGACAATGACAATGAAATTGAAAAACTTCCGCTATGACATAGCATCGACTTACACGATACTTTGATCGATGGATGAGGAAATAGAAAAAGGCTCGCCTTCAATTATTGCTCCGGGCACGCGAGCAGCTGGCCTTTCCCATGATCAGCTCCGTATTGGAGAAAAACACAGCTAAATAACAGCAGCTATACATAATGATCTGTGCTTTATATCTGTAACAGCTGTAGCGGTTTATGGCTTATTTATACAGCTTCTCAAGTCAGGATTAAGTTATAGCCAGCCTCCGAAGATTAAATCTTAATGGGGGGACGGGATGGATTGATTTCCAGACGATACAGCGCCAAATCTCCACTAATACAGGGATCCGCTTCCATTGTGATTAAATCACAGATTTAACAATTTAAATAATCTACAACGAACCACACAAGTTCAAACATCAAGCGACTTAAAATACGACCTCTAGCTCTAGCTAGCTGCACTGTACAAATATATACGCGTATATGGGAATGTTTAATTTTTTATTGTTATTTTCACGTCTCCTCATCTCTCCGTAATCGTGATTACATGGAAATTTATAAATATGGTTGGTTGTAGCGCACTGTGCAATCAAAGATCTAACTCCTCAGCCGGCAATGTTTGATTAAGACGCAGCCGAAAATGAGAAACAGAAAAATACATCGTGTAAATATGACACGGAGCAGCGCTTATCTCTTGTTTAATTAAAAACTAAACAAACACGATTTACATATTGCTAGCTAGTTTAAATATAAAAAAACTTCGTTAATTATAGCTCGCACAGCCTCTTGGTACACTGCTGTGTATCAATAGACGTATCTCGGACACCTGTCACCATTTGCTTAGGCCGTGTTTGACTTACATTTAACCAAAGTCAAGTCACACACATATTATCAAGTAATTTACGCCGGACATTTTTTTTTATTTTTTAAAGTACAATAAACGATGTCCTAAGCTTTTTACGGCCTCGCAGTGTTTACAGTGCCGGGCGTCTTAGAAATACGAACCCGTCTATGTCAATAGGAGGGTAGATGCTTGGGACCACAAAAAAATACTGTTGCAACATCAGCGACTTTGGACTTTATGCGTCCGTGTATTGGAAAGGCGTACCGGAACTGTATTGACCAATCGATCGGTTCTGATTGGTCAGCCGCCGGGGGGCGGGGCCCTGTTATCGGCCACCGATGATTTGAGTGATAAGGCCCGCTGGTGACGTCACCGTCATTGTTCCAATACCCTCAAGGATGTCGACGATATCAATCACATTCGATATAAATCATAAAAATATTATACTAAGACACATTCAATACTAGGCCATAATACCATCATCGCTTACACCCAGTAACATATATAATAATAAATGTTTATCTATCAGACATCACCTGAAGATTTGAGGATAGCAACTCTTAAGGTAATAATTAATAAATCATCTGAGGGTAGAATCCACCCTCCGAGTGAATCAAAGACATATTTTAACCGAGATCAGAATTCGATATTGATTTATGCAAAGTTATTACTTCAAACGAATAAGTGAGATTCAAACAAAAGGGAAATACCTATAATATTTAACATGCAAAGAATTCTTGTTCGTAACAGACTCGTCAAAGGCTCGTCGTTATTCATTACAGCGCGGGAATTAAATTTTAAAAATAGAACGCCACATAACAGATACTATTGAAAATAAAATTTTATGTTAGGAAACATTCGAAAATAGAATACCGTGATTCTATTTTCGAATGCCGATGAAATCAAATTTCGAGTTCGGTAACACGAAATCGGCTCACAGAATCGAGTTTCGAAAATGGAATTCGAAAGAGCCGAAACTACACATGTTTAAAATTAAAAAGTTAGCACAACCAGAGCGAAGCCAATACAGCCACGAAACCTTAGTGATCTTGCGTAATTAATTCAAAAACTCCCTCCGCAAGTTGCTACTGAAATATTCAGTGTGTAACGCGCCTCCACTGACGGCTTTTGGCCGAAGACAAAGATGCTTTTAAGCTTCCGTATGAGGCTTAGTCCTTTATGCTTATTTTATTAACGTTATTGTGTTAATGGGTTACTTGATCGATAGACAGCTTGTTTATATGGAACACACGAAATAAATTTTTATTTATCAGAAAATTTACAACACAGATAAGCCATACACGATAAATATGTGTTGAATAAAACTAACACGCCGACATTAGTGCCATAGAATTAGGATTTCCGTGAAAAAAAAAAATATATTTTTCAACGCACGGCTGCAGTCAACGATGACTTAAATCATCGCCAAAAACTTACATTGACTGTAAAAAATAATAATATTAAATAAAAAAAATTTAAACCACAAATACGAATACAACATATAACACAAACATAACATCGGAGTGAATCAAACAGTCGTTAATGTACAAGAAAACAAGTACAGTTAAACTATGAATTGAAACAATTAGCCATTCAAGCGAATCACCTGGGAGCCGATAGCGTTTAGTGAAGCAACGCGACTAAATCAGTAACACCGGTCCCCACGTGCGACACCGATGAATTCACTACCTCCCAAATTTAACGCCATTGTCTCGATCAAATACTTAATTGGTGATATATTAAATTGTAATTAAGGCACAACCCTATTATTGTAGGTGTGAAAATCTGGTGCCTCGGGCCAAGTGGATCTGTCGGGCGACTTATCCGGCGACGTGTTCGATATTATGTCGCTCGGTTGTAATGTTTATGTTGTGTCACATTTTTCTTGGATTGGATCTTAATTCGGTATTCAACAGCTTGTTATTAATGTAATATTAATATTGATATCGACCATATCAATATTTCTCATAGCAAAATGATTTCAATAGGACTGTCTCCTTAATAAAATCTATATCAGCTTTGGCAGGAATGATAAGGATAAGATAATTAGGGTAAGGTCATTCTGATACCTTAATAAATTGGGAAGGGGCATTGATTAAAACCATTTCAGGTGAATTAATTAAGTATTTTAATTAATAGGATATGCCGGTCCTTATTGGCAATATTCCTTTCATAAATTTATTGAGACGTGGCCCTTTGATGGCGCCCTATTAGGAGATAAAAGCTCCCTTGATAACTTTCATTTTGTTATTTGTGTGTGTGGTTTCTGATAAGGGACGAACTATGTTTTCATAACTCTGTGTACAAATTAAAGTGGTGTTCTCATTGTTGCAGCATGCTACGTTTCTCAGAGCTGGGCGCCACTGAGCGGCCTCACTCCCTTACACACGCTAAAGACATATTCGGATCTCAGAATCAGTAAGATATATTACAATACGAAACATGCTTACCACACCGACTCATGACTTCGAGGCAGCTTTGCGTCCCCCCTCTCCCCCCGTCATAGCACCTAAATCAGTACCCCGTCTAGATCGAAGATACTGAAAATAAACGAATTATGTCTTTGTTTCAGTTTGCTACGAACCATGGATCTAGGATCCAATGAGCGAGTGGAACGCAAAGAAACCCTGAGATCTCCCGCAGCTCCTTCACTGAGAGACAGCTCCGCGGAACGTGAGCGCAGCAGCGAAAGACGAGAACCAGGTACGTACGCTAACCTTCACTCTCCTCACAAAATTCGACAATTTCAAATCATATCCCAAAATCGACGCGCGCTCGATCTATGTAGCTAGTCCGCCGTCGTTACCGTTACGCGAGTCGGAGTACGAGGAATCCAAGCTCCCACCATCCACGACTGTTGGAGACCTCCTCCCCCCCCCCCGCGCAGACGACACCCCCCGCCTCCCCCCGCCCGGTCCTCGTGTTCCCGCGTAACCGTGCTCTTACCGCAGGTGTCGACGAGTGGCCCGGCACGCCACCGCCCCTGAACAACAACACTACGCACCACAACAACAACGGCCCGGTGCCGCTGCCGCTGCCGCCACCGAGCCCCTTCCGCTTCGAAGAGCACCGACCTTACCGGTTCGCCGAGGACATGGGCCCGCTGCCACCCGGTGCACTTGTCGGCCGCCTCGGGGACTCGCTGATACCTAAGGGTGACCCCATGGAAGCACGCCTGCAAGAGATGCTCAGATACAACATGGACAAATACGCCAACTCCAACTTAGACACCTTGCACATAAGCCGACGGGTCAGAGAGTTGTTGTCCGTGCACAACATCGGCCAGAGACTGTTCGCCAAATACGTCCTCGGGCTATCGCAAGGGACGGTGTCTGAACTGCTCTCCAAACCGAAACCTTGGGACAAATTGACTGAGAAAGGAAGAGATTCCTATAGAAAGATGCATGCGTGGGCGTGTGACGAAGCAGCCATCATGCTACTGAAGTCGTTAATTCCTAAAAAAGGTATCTATTGAACACATTCCTTTACACCCGAGTTACTACCAATAAACCGTGGGACATTTATTCGCCGCCCATTGGATAATAATTTCTTATACAGATTCAATATCGTTTTAGTTTTTTCTGGATGAGGTCATGAGTCATTATTGGTAGTATCTCTATTCGCATGTATGACACCGGAAAGTTATGTTCCATCAATTTCTCCCCTCGAGTCAATCTTCCGAACAGTTGGCCACGTTACCCGTTATCAGCTCTTGTCAAATATCCCATCAATCACGTGAGAACCAGCGGTATCTGTTCAACGTGATCAGAGGCTGTTTAATGAAAACAAAAGATCTTGGACAAAACTTTGTTAGAATAGAGTTTAGATGTTTTCATTGTGTTTCAACATTCATAAAATGTAGATATGTATATATACCGAGTCGATGCTAATGCAACAAAGTCACTAGCCATCATTACTCACAAAGAGTTGACATCAAGATCTTTATAAATATGGAGGTGTTAAAAAAAATACGCGAAACTAAGGTGTTGCATGTAAACGGCTTTCCGTATGATGACAGCTTTTTATTTCCGCACTTTTATTTTATTTTATTTTTTTGTTTAACACATGTTTTTTTTTTATTTGTTCCTTTATCCCGTCCTCGCTTCCCCTCCTACCTCGCCTCTTCCCGTGCGGAAGCTAGCTTCAGAGGACCAAGTGTCCCCTCCCTGTGTTTTGGGGGGGGGTGGGTGGAAGGTGGACATGGTCAAACTCCCGACGTAACACGACTTCGATTTATAGTTTTAATACGTGTCGCTGTTGTTAACACCGCTCGCCATTTTATTTTAGTTTAAAGATTTTAAGCGGAAGATCGAGCCTTAAAAAACAGCTAATGGTCATTTTATTCAAATTGGGCTAGTGTTTAACTAGCCACTGGTAACGTTTCATTAGACACAACAACGGCGTTTTGCGTCTCTTGTAATGAACAGCGGAAAATTTCGACATCTATCATCCAAAAAAAGATACGGAAATAATAAAAAAAGTGCATCCGCACACAATGCAGATCGCTCGCGACAAACCTGTAAACAACAAAACAAAAGTGTAGCGAGACAATGGTAAAGGAGTCGTCAACACCTGCTGAATACTGACAAACGTTACGTGTCGTCGTTTGAGGTACGATAGCTTTTAAAACAATTTAAAAATAACCACCGGAATATTCACAGATTTTTCGTACGGAACTAAACAGCAGTAAAATCCCCAGCTTTATATAAAAACGGCGCAGAATGACAGCGGGGATAAAAAAAAAAATCGAAACAGCAGATATTTTAATTTGTAATATCTTTAGTCCCTACGTGAAAAGCCTGGAATGGTCTCGCGTTGACGGAAATTCGGAAAGCTTAAAGAGTGCTAATGCTATGTACACATCAGTTACAATGAGGATATATTGAAGACAATGGCATGCATTAACAATCGTCTGTCTGCTCAAATACATCGGCAGCCGGATAATTGGCAGCGACATTTTACAGATGTTCGACAGTTTATTGAATTGATAGTTAGACAAATTTTTATATAGAGTAAAATTCTTCGTGAATCGATCACATATTAGTTGGAGGGGCATTGACTAGGCCGGACACGACAGCCGTGGGAAACAGTCATCATACTTTCCTTAAGCAGCGACGCATTGTTACTCGCTTTCACTTTAATTTCTTTGGTTAGAATTATCTTTGTATAACAAATTACTCTACGCATAGTTATAATGCGAATATTACAGTCACAGTCTAACCTAATAAAAATTAATATGTATATAATAATAGCACATAAAAACTATTGCTCTATATTTTTTTAAGCGCCCTAACGAGCTACCAAGGTAGATTTCGGTGATACGAGGACTATGCATCAGATGTTCTCACTGCGTTGGGTATAAATCAATGGTTGCAAATACCGTTCTTTGGTGCGTGTGGTTTATTATCGTAGCATGTCATTTTCCGGAGTTTTCACACACGTTTCCCACGAGTTGTCCTGCATTACAAAAACCATTGTTGTCAATCCCACGGTGTTTACGGTGCTATTTCTGTCTGTAACACATTTAGAAATCCGTCCATCGATACGTCTATTATTCACCCACATCATCCTATAAACTTCTGTTGTCAGTTCAGAAAAAGAAATAATGAAAAAAAAAACATCATAAGCAAAACGTATCTATGTTATACTAAGTAATCTACACCAATCGTGAAATGCACGCTCGTTAATTGAGGCAATAAACATTTATCAATAATGAATGGGGAAAAAAAACCGATTACAGACCATAGAAGTTGAGCCGAGTCATTGAAACGTGACAAATACGCACTTTATTAGTTATAGAAAAAAATATATATGCATATAAAAACATATGCATACACACATATCGCATGAAGTCAATTACGCAACACGACCGCCCGTACAATTAGTAATACAAGTAGGTGAAAAAGGCAAAAGCGTTTATTAATTAGCACCAAACGCGGAAATTACTCCGCATTATAGGGTAGTAAGGCTTTTTTTTAATCTAAAACAACCTGCAAATTACAGAGCCACCTGTAAGACGGGTGAAATTCTAATTATTCAAAGAACTTTCTAGAACCGACCGTTTTCGATCATAGACGTTTATTACAAAATATATATATATATATTACATTAACAATAAGAATAATAACAAAGCATTTGACATTTACAAATAAAAAGCAACCGTAGAATATCTCGCGTGTTAAGCTGACCGAAGAAATTGCAATATGAAATTCAAAAAATCAACTTTCTTATTAATGAAGTATAAGTTATATCCGTTGCACATTTTAAATTTGTATCGTGACTAAGTTCAGTATCGGATCGTGTAAATAAATCGGTTACCTATCAGCGTATATCAACAGCGAACTGCCACTTAGCTGTATTGACTTTTTTCATCACGGTCCAAGCCATAACATATTCAGTTAAACCTGGGCACCAATTAAGAATAGTTATGGCGTACGTAATCATTGTTCTTATTGCCCACGCTTGAGTGATTGAGGATACTGACATATTAATTCTTTTTTTTTTCTTCATATATATATACATCCCTGTTAACTATCTGAAAAATTATCTATAATGCACGTCATTTAAGACAGTTAATACATTGTATGACGTTAATGTAACACTGATAAATCACTTATTTTTATCCAGAAGAGTTTGTGATTTGAAAGATTTACGGTGCGTGAAAAGAAACGCGATCGCAAAAAAAATATTGTTTGAATGCTCGAGACGGTTGTGTTAGGTGTTGAATGTAAACTGTTTGTGGTGTACGGCCGTTCGACTTCAATATTTGTTTAAAGTTCGTCTCCGACCGAGGCTGTAGCGCACCGTGAAAATCTATTTTCAATGGTCACTATCGGCCGTCGCAGGACGCGTCCAAAGGCTTTAAGCTCCAACTTAAGTGTCCTCGATGCTCCTATACTCTAAACTCCCCTTATAGCTTTTAGTTTGACGCTAAGCAAATTTTAATATTCAATTGGGCTTTTGTCCGTTACGAAATTGCTGGAAAATTGAGTTTAATGAAACGTTGAGCTCAGCGTAGATTATCTATGAATATCGCCTCTCTGTATAAGTGTATGACGCTCTCCTCGCAAGGGCCATAAGGGAACATGAGATTATATATATATATATGAATGATCGAAGAAACTTCGTTATATTTTTTATCAAAAATAATTCGTTCACAGAACATAAATTAATCATGAATTGCAACATCATTGCGTTAGTCATGTACACGCCATTTATTATTATTTTTTAAAGGTCACTCGTCCAAAGACGAAGCATCAATGTCATTCTGCCAATAAAACAAAAAGTATACGTTCCGTTTCATGCAATTCTTAAATTAATTTTTAATGTTCAGAGCCTCGCTTGCCGTAGATGCGACCGGAACGTGTAGAAGCTTTAATTTTAATGTACATATAGACATTAAGTAGATTGATATTTTTTAATTAATAATAACATGTGTTTCTTCTCCCATTTTCCGGTACTCAAGCAGAGTCTGCTTTCAAAGGTAAATTTATTTATATTTATAACAAATGTATATGGTATGTCGTTTATTAACCCAAAACTTGGAAAGGGCCCTTCGACACATCGGGAGAACTCGACAAACGGCTTCAATGTATCATAAATCATAAACTTTCAAACATTTTGAGAGCGGATAGTAACGTCGTGATTAACCTGTGAACACTCGACTATACAAACATACTAGTACATATTACATTTTATATCAGTTCAATTTGTTGTACTGCTGATTGTTATCGTAGGAACTTACCCAGCGCCATCTGTCGTCGAGTGGCAAGCTATGTGTGACGCCTAATAGAATATCCAATTTTGTTTCTAAATCTGCCCTCACATGTATATTTAGGAAGGTGGACGTCTGAGGAGCACGTTTAATTTACAAAGCAATTATTAATAAACACTCACCCACTACAAAAGACATTTCCAGCAAAAAGTCAGACGACAACCACTTAGAAAGCGCATTTGAAAAACTAAATAGCCGCTTAAAGAGCGTTTACTCTGAAGCAACGCAAAAAACACAAAAAAAAATGCCGAGTTATGCGCTGAGCTATGTACGCGTAACGCCATCTGTTGTCGAGCGGAGCGCAGGGTCAAGAATAATTTCGCCAAGAATGCTCACCGGCTTCGGCCGCTTTGATGACTTCCGACGAAGCAATCAGACCTCTTTACGGGCATATTTATGATTATAATACCATGCCTCGTTATATACTTTACGATGCTATAGGATAATGGCGTATGTAATTGTTGCACGGGAGACCAGGTCTTTGTTTAGCATATCCATACAGATGCACCATAATACTTTATTAATTATACTTACTATGTATATATTTTTACATCCATCACTGTAACACGAGCCAGACTCCTTCACTCGACGATTGCTGTAACAACAAACACATTTTGTTCCTAAAGTTCATGAATGTCGTATTAATTAATGTGTATTTGCAGAGTCCATGGGATTCGTAATTCATTGTTATTTCTTAGAAATGTTACATACATACATACATACAGACGAATATATCGGATGTTCTTAATGAATTTAACGCGACTGTACGTTAAATTTAGCGAAGCCTTATTCTAGAGCGCACTAATTGTGAAGAATTTTATTCATGATTTCGGCATATGAAGTGTCGTAGTGACAATGAGCTTTTAAAAATAGGACGCGAAACTTTCATCACATACGTAAGATTCTGAACATTATATATATTCGGATGATATTAATTTGTTATTGTCCTCTGTTAATATTATTTCGTTAATATGATTATCTCGACCGCTTCGTTTAGTGGTTATCGTAAACAAACGCTCCCAGGCGTTCGATACCACAGAGGCTATCACACGAGACGCAACAGAACAAAACATCTATAAATACAGAGACAATATATCAATCGTAACAAAGATATATTTTAACGCTTCGAAAATTTGTCGTCACAACAGACACTTGGCACATAAGCAACCAGCGATCTGATAGAATAATACCAATAGCTGATACCGACGTCACAACTCTCTCTGCCGGTAGACGGTTGGAATTCTCGCTGTTCGAGATAATTATAAAATGATACCAAAACATAATTCGAGATAAATAAATGTGATCTTAGTGAGCCAGCTAGCGGCTGTAACTCACCGGCCGGTCGCGGGAGATGTGATGTTTTACTTGTCACTTTGTCGCAATTTGTGAGCGTCCATTTTACTTCCCCTTGAATAATTAGTCTGGATTAATGTGTGGCTATGAATGACATGTTATTGTGGAAATTAAGGCCAATTTACAAATACGTTTTATCGAATGTATGAATAAGACTTTAATTAGCCTTTAACCGGCATACAGATAATATATTATGGACTTTTAATTTCAACTATTAAAGCCAGTTCCACACGGGAGCGCGACGCTCGCGTGCCGCGCCGCAATCAATCGCTTTTATAATCAATATACAAGAAAATCAATGCATATATACTCTAAGCATGAAATGTTCACATAAAAAAAAGTTCAACTGAACATTAAAACAAACGTTGTGGATTTTACAGCCTGAAGTCTGCTAAAGGAGGTTTTATTGATTCAGACTTTTTCGTATAGAAATTGCCGCGCTGGGTAAAGAGCTAAAATCAATTAGCATTACATGGAGCCCAGGACGATCAGGTGCAACTAACTACATTACGTTCGTTCGCAGTTGACGAGAATCCTCTTATTTCGTTAAAAAACTTTCCTATCGTTAAAAGTTAGCTCTGACGAGCGCAAAGCTCTCGTAACAGATTAAAAAAATAATAAATTCATAAATAACACGGTTTAAATTCTTTATTTAAATATATACAATATTAAAAAAAAAAAAACAAACATTTATATGAATTTTAAATAACTCTGGATGAGAATATTCATAACATCATGACTTCACAACACTTCCAAAATAAAATTCACGTAACACACAAAAGTCAAAATGTATTTTACGTAGCATGGAGTGGGGTAACTTAAACAATTCTTTGTTAGCGCGGGTCCTCGCCGGAGCTCGCAAAATTGATTATTGAATCTAGTTACAAACTACAGTCGGAGCGACGAATTCGCGTTTTTAACACCCGCGGGAATTCACTAACACGACACAGCAAAACGACGTAAGCCTTTTTTCCAACAAACTCCTTCGTCTGTAAATTAAAAATAAATGATAATTAAGTTCGAATTTTAAAACTCCCTCCAATTTATGACAATCGTGTGACATAGAATAATTACGGCTCACTAACATACTTATGATATTGCCCCTTGACACCGAAACATTCCGAGTAGAATTTACATAAAATACAGTGGTAATTACTGTGTTTATTGTTCTAACAATATTTTAGTTGAACATTTTTCTTTAGCGCCCCGCTAGTAGTTAGTGTTGGCGAGTTCAGTGGAGGGATCATTTGGTCTGGAATCAATCGTGGTCGCCGGCCGTTGATTGGCGTCAAGCACGCGATACAGATCACAAGCGCTCACAGCGCACGCACCCGCACGGACAAAAGAAATGTATTCCTTACTCTAATAACTCATGGGAAAGTCTAAAAGAAATTCCATTGATGGGAATTCAGTTGCCTTTTGTATTTAATGGTCCGCTCGCTATATAATAAATTGTTTAAATTAACACAACTTCAAATCGGCCTGCAGATGTTTATCGGGTAGTTAATGTCATTGAAGCATCTATGACATTATAGCGTGTATAGTATATTTTATACTTGGCACCTAATTCTTAATAGTTCTTTCATACGGACTCTATGTGTCCCATTAACAATGTAAATGCGGTCATTTTTTAGTTCAAAGCGACACTTGCACACGTCCGTCGCGGTGGGCGACTCCGATGCAAATGAGCATCGATTCTAAGCGTGACGTGTATCGCGCCCACCCCTTTCTTTATTCAACTACCCACCTTCATTTACAATCCCGGATACGCATTCCCCATTCGCTATTCGCTGATATATGCCACTACTAAATTATCACTGTATTTTTCTCACTGTCACAGTGACATAATAATTTAGGGCGCCTTAACTTCCAAAGCCTTTGAATATTCATACAATCAATACAACCACTAGTGGTATAGTTTTCGCGTGCACGCACGCGATACGCTGTCACATAAACAAATAACTCTAGAATTTTTAGGGCGTTGTAACGTACGGCACTCCACCGGCGAGAGTGTCTAACGTGAAAAGACCGATATTACATCAAATTGTAGATTACAGCAATTGAAACTGAGTCGAAACTTTCCATAACGCTAGATGCAATATAATAAATAAATTAGAAAAACAAAGAAACGCCAGCCGTAGTACCAACATTATAAAAAGTATATGTTTTCTACAAGAACACATCATTCAGTAAGAAACTTCCGTGACCGGATGGTATTAATTGTGGACTCCTTTTTTGTTTTCAATATCCATCAAAAACTCACATCATAATGACCGCACTGAGGAATTGATAGCATCATCATTTATGGTCTAAATGAATGATTATAGAGGAAACTAATTCGCCGTTACCAGACACTACATATTGATGCTGTTTTATGATTGTATACAACAACAAAATGGCGGTGAGGCGACGGGAAACAGAAGAGCGCAATTTTTTAAAAATATTCCTAAGCACGTCTCCGTAATTGTCCTCATGCGTATTCAGAATAACAAAATATCTAACGTAAGATCAAAGGCTGCTATAGACGTGTGTTAAATGTTATCGACCGGCATCTTTACATGGTGAATTTGAAATAATACATTTAATTGGTTATCACCAGCAGAGACTCGGACGGGACGGACATACAAATGTCACAGCACTCATCAGATATTGACGTAATTGTTTAATTTAAACACACATACAACGGTATTATGTGTGTATATATATATAATCTATATATTATAGGAGCATACATTCACTATCTGCATAAGAAATTGTATGATTAACATTTATCTACAAATCTCAGCCCGTGATAGATCATACACCTACATATCATATAAATATACTGAGTCGAGGCCTGTCGAAAATACTTAAATTTATAAAAAATTTGATATTTTATGAAAGATATAAAATTTCTTTTCAAATGTCGGACATTCTGTATTATAAAAAAATTACACTTTTTATTGGCACAGCAACGTTTGCTCATATCAGCGTATTCACGGGCCATAGCCACTGGGGACGTAAAATTACCAAATATATGAAAAACTATTAACTCAATTAGACGTGTAATAAACAGTGAGCTAGACGATAATGAAATCCGAACACGTAAGTAGAATGATTGTCTAACATTTAATAGTGGAAATGTGAACATTATGGGCATGTAGATGTAATCTGTTCACCATCGTCTGCCATCAGAAATAAACATATTACAATCACGTATCAACTCATAAGAAGTTAACAGCGAACGGTGATTTCACAAAAAAAAAACAAGTCTATAACAAAAATAGTGTCCATAGAAGGACATATGTCGCTCGCATACTTAAAGAATATACAAGTGGGACGTGAGAAAAAATTACAGGCGTTGCGACAGCACAAAACTTGAGTGAATAAAGTTGCGAAAAATCTGCATATTATGATCTATGTATGAAATGTCTACTCTGTCGCTGTATAGCCTCTAGCACGTACAGAGACGGCCATCAGACATACTTACACATACGTAACTTATTAAAATGACTTGAAATTGTGTTTGTTCTTGAATTATTCAATATGTCCTTACATGCATAACATTGAGCTTTTTCTTAACGTCAGCTCCACGAACACGTTCTATATATTAATGTCCTTTTATGTGCAATAAAAATATAAGCGCACTTAAACAAAATAAGTTTAGTATCAATTAATGAAGACACATTTTCCGTTGACTCACTGTATCTAAAATAAACAGTGCCATACAACCAGCTGAATCGACGCACATATTGTCGGTTTTAAAATAAAATTTAAGAATGCAATCAAGTCTTTGTGATGTAAAAATTAATACGATACATCTTGAAAGGCTCCGTTCCCGGAGTCGTTAAAGTACCGCATTGTAAATAACATCACCAAAATGTTTGAAAAGCATGCCGGCAGATGTCGTACGTCAAACAATGTTTTAGGAAAGAGAGAAAGCGAATTATGGCTCGCTTCCGTCATATGCGCTATATTCCTATGTGCTGCCAAAACACATGACTTCTATACAAATCGCTTATCGGTCACGGTTCGAAATAGTTCAACAATATTTAATTATCTCGCCATCAAGTCACTATCATAACATTTCGTCTAAAATCCAGAATTTAACGCCGATCTAATTATTTAAATGTTTCACAATAATTTGTTAGAACTATTTTAAGAATTAATTACTATGAAAGTCTTTGAAATAGGGTTGTGGGCATAAATTCATCGGGAGCCTTATTTAGACTAATGCGGTTCATATATCACCATCTAAATAGTGACACATTATTGTAATACAGTAGACAATATGTCGACAGAATGATCAACCTCTGTTTGACGGCGGTTTTCTCGCGTTATAGCACTTGTTTATGGATGCGCGGGCGCCGACACGGGATTACTTAGTTAGGCGACAAGACGGCCCCATTCAACGATTATCTTTAATGCACCATCCGTTTCACTTTTGCGCTTTAATTGCTCACCTAATTTCAATGGTACCAAATATAACTCCTTTATTTATTACTTGGCAAGAGCTGCTCGCCACACAATTTAACCGCAATTAAAATTGTGCGGATGATGAAGTTACAATACGCCTACCGAATGCTTACCTAAAATAGAACAAAGAGATAGAAAATGTAGCTTTGAGTTTACTGAGAATAAATAAGAATTGTTTCAAGTATAAATGTGATCATTTATATTGCAGTTGGAACAAAAGATGGTACAACCGGCCCTGGATTCGGGAGGTCGGACGGTGACGGCGAGGAGCGCCTGGCTCATATGCTCAATGAAGCCTCACACATCATGAAGACGCCGACGGGACAAGCCAACAATGATGACTCAAGGAGCAATGAAGACTCGAGCTCACCGAGGACCCAGTGCCCATCGCCGTTTTCTAATAAGGTTAATATTATATAATCTATTTATGAATGATCTAAAATATACGAAGCTCACTAATACGTCCTCATCATCCAGGATTCGAGTCAAAACAGACGGCTCAAGAAATACGAAAACGATGACATTCCTCAAGAGAAAGTAGTGCGTATATACCAGGAAGAGCTGGCGAAGATAATGACGAGGCGCGTGGAAGATATGCGCCACAACAGAGATGGCTTCCCTGGGTAAGAATTTCACCAACAACACTTTATATTAGGATAGAAACCTATTTTTTTTTTAATTTTTTATTTTTTAATCGAGGGCAGCAAATCTAAAACTAACGTATAGCATGTTTCCACCGTTTTTCAGCAGCGGCATGGCCCCGCACATGGAACGTCCTCCAGAAGACATTAGAATGGCTCTGGAAGCGTATCACAGGGAACTAGCCAAAATACAACCGGGCGGTAACATTCCGGCCCTGCACAACTTGCCAGGGATGCCACCCTTTCCCAACCTGCTGGCTCTTCAGCAACAAGCCATGCAAGCACAAAGCCAGCATATCAACGGCTCCGGGGCAATCCAAGATCTCTCTCTGCCCAAAGACAAAAATACCAAAATTAATGGAATGACTGATAGTGATAAGGAAAGGTCTATGGACGCTGAAGAGGCCATTAGACACGCGGGAAGTGCGTTCTCATTAGTTAGACCGAAATTAGAACCGGGACAACAATCCACCGGCTCCTCGGCATCCAGCCCTCTGGGAAATGCTATTCTTCCTCCCGCCATTACACCGAATGAAGATTTCAGTAACTCGGCCGCAGCGAGTCCACTACAAAGAATGGCTTCCATAACGAATAGTTTGATATCCCAACCCCCGAATCCGCCACACCACGCGCCACCACAGAGGTCTATGAAGGCAGTTCTGCCACCAATCACTCAGCAACAGTTCGATTTGTTCAATAATTTGAATACGGAGGAAATAGTCAAGAGAGTTAAAGAGGCTCTCAGCCAGTATTCCATAAGCCAGAGATTGTTCGGTGAATCCGTGCTCGGTCTATCTCAAGGTTCCGTCAGCGATCTGCTAGCGAGACCGAAACCGTGGCATATGTTGACACAAAAGGGAAGAGAACCGTTTATTCGAATGAAAATGTTCTTGGAGGATGAAAATGCAGTGCACAAATTGGTTGCATCCCAATACAAAATTGCACCAGAGAAGCTGATGAGAACGGGAAACTATAGCGGAGCACCCTGTAAGTAGATATCATTGTAACAGTAGAGGCGTGATCACTGCCTTTAATGTAATAGGAACTCAGTTTATAAACATCCTTGTCTTCTTTACAGCATGTCCGCCAAATATGAACAAGCCGATGCCACCAACACAGAAAATGATCTCAGATGCCACGGTACTCCTTAGCAAGATGCAACAGGAACAACTTCTAGGATCTGGACACTTAGGACATTTGGGACAACCGACCCCTCTCCTCTTGACTCCACCCGGCTTCCCTCCGCACCACGCGGTGACGCTGCCGCCTCAGCATCACGACAACAACAACAAGGAGAGAAAACCACCACCACCTCCTCAACCCCATCACCAACCACCCGTGATGCGAGGCCTTCACCAGCACATGTCACCCAGCGTCTATGAGATGGCGGCTCTGACTCAAGACCTCGACACTCAGACGATCACGACCAAAATAAAGGAAGCTCTTCTCGCCAATAACATCGGACAGAAAATATTCGGCGAGGCCGTGTTAGGACTCTCGCAAGGATCGGTCAGTGAACTTCTGTCGAAACCAAAACCATGGCACATGTTGAGTATCAAAGGACGAGAGCCTTTCATCAGGATGCAGCTGTGGCTCAGCGACGCACATAATATAGATCGTCTCCAAGCGCTTAAGAATGAGAGACGCGAAGCTAACAAGAGACGGCGATCGAGCGGACCCGGTCAGGACAACTCCTCAGACACTTCATCGAATGATACGTCTGAGTTTTACCACTCCAGCTCGCCTGGACCGATTCCTGGCGCGCCGTCTGCCAAGAAGCAACGCGTACTGTTCTCCGAGGAACAGAAGGAAGCACTGAGACTGGCCTTCGCTTTGGATCCCTACCCGAACATGCCAACGATAGAGTTCCTCGCTGCCGAGCTGGGACTGTCCACTAGAACCATCACCAATTGGTTCCACAACCATCGCATGCGGCTAAAGCAACAGGCGCCGCACGGCCTGCCCGCCGAACCTCCGGCACGAGATCAGGCGTCCGCGCCCTTCGATCCCGTACAGTTCCGTCTCCTGCTCAATCAGAGGCTTCTGGAGCTACAAAAAGAGAGAATGGGCCTGGCGGGAGTTCCTCTGCCGTACCCGCCCTACTTTGCCGCTAACTCCAACTTCGCGGCCCTCATCGGTCGCGGCCTGCTGCCCACCGACGAGCGCGTCAAGGACCCCGCCGCCGGACTCGACCTCTCGATGCCGCTGAAACGTGACCCTGACGGAGACGACTTCGAGGAGGACGACGTCGAGAGCAATCTCGGCTCCGAGGACTCCCTGGACGACGACTCCAAGACTGAGCCCAAGGCGACCTCCACCCCCGCGGGTCGGTCCAGCCGCCGCAAGCCCGCGGCGCCGCAGTGGGTTAACCCCGACTGGCAGGACGAGAAGCCGCGCAACCCTGACGAGGTCATCATCAACGGCGTGTGCGTGATGCGCGCCGACGACTACCGCCGCGAGGCCGCGGAGACCGTGAGGGTGGAGCCCTCCCCCGCCCCCCGCGAGAGCTCCCCAGCGCCCCCGGACACGCCGCGCGCGCCGCGCACCCCCCGCACGCCCCGCACCCCGTCCCCGGACGTCCTGCCCGAGGACAAGATCAAGACGGAGGCGGAAGACGATCGGTGGGAATATTAAAACTCCGCTCCGCCGACCTTAGTGCTAGTTCACAACGCGTGTTCTCGATTCCTGTTCGTGAACGCTGAACGTTTCGTGTGACGTCAAGACGCTGGGCGTTCGTCTCGGCGTGTTTCTGTTGTTCGATGTAAGGCCAAAGACTCTGTATATAACGTAAGAGCCGTCGTCGGCGTCGTTTGCGATACGAAAAGTTTGCATTTTGCTTTAATTTTTATACACGTGGTACCCTGACCAGGTACAAATATCTGAGTATTTTTTAAGTTACTTATTAATTTTGTTCGATACGATTGTTGTAAATAAATATACCAAATATCTATCGAGGTAGCGGACGCGTCGGGGGCTGTACATATGTATGTAGGTTAGCGAACATAGTCTATGAATGCTATCTGCATTAGGGGTAGAGGTTCAATGACATATTGTTAAAATTTGAAGTGCAATCAGATGTAAATTTAAGCTATGGTCTAACTAAACCCCAGTTGAAAGTATTATTATGTTTATAGTAACCGGTGAGGTTTAAAATATTACGATTGGTTTAAACGAGTCTACATTTAAATTATACGTTTTATTCTAAGTAATAATTATCCTATGTTATCATTATGTTATCTTAAAGCAGCGGCGGCCGGGAACGGTCCGCTCGCTTGCCTACACTAGTGTCGTTTCTAGATTAAAAGAGTTGTAATGTTTCTTTTTTTTTTATATTTTTTAGAAAAGGTACAAAACTAGACGGAAATATAATATTTCTAAAATTTAAGCAACTAATGTATTGCTGATGGTTATAGTTTTTATTTTATTTTTTAGCAATAAAATTTTGCTTTTAAAATTATTTTCTTCTTTTTTTTTATTTTTTCTTTTTTTTTACTTTTCTATTTTCCTTATATTTTTTAATAATTAATTAGGTGATAAATGTTGTATATTTAATGGAACCGCGCTCCTTGCATCACGATGTACATAGTTATATTATTTGATGTAAATAATAGATGTCACATCAATGAAGATCGTACTTAGATAAGTAGTACAATATAGATACAGAGACAGACACACAGACACACCCTGCCACGTGCATACACTATGAACAGATTCACAAACCAAAACACAAAGTTCTAAATTGTTGAATTATAACGGTAACGTAGCATTAAATAATTATAAAGTAAAATCAAAATAAAAGTCAACGAACCGTAACCAAAAAAAAAAAAACAATCAACAACAAGCGAATGAGCTGTTCTGTCATTCGGTTTAAGTATTAACCAAACTCCATACATATCGATGTTATATAAAATAAAAATAATAAAAATATAAATTAAATTCTAAGAATTAGTGTTTAATAGTCAATACTTTAGGCTGTTTGACAGTTTTTTAACAGATTAAATGTTTTAGATTATATTGATTATAATTTGATGAAGTACTTGTAGGCTTCGTGGTTTTTCTCTGCTTTGTAAAAAAAAATAATCTTTACAATACTGTTATTATATAGCCACTGGGAATACTACGATGGTCATCGGAGTGACAAGAGAAGTGCTTTCGCGTCAGAAGTGGTATCCATATTTAGTGATAAATAAAAAAAATTAGCTGTTAAATATATCATAATATTATAATATTGAGACGACTTAATTTTAAAAAAATAATCTCAATTAGTTTGGTGTAATTTTTATTTTCATTTTGGATTCCGATGTTTACGCTAATTAAAATATTAAAGGTGACATATATTCGGTCTCTTATATACCTGTTATGTTGATAATAGTAAATAATATTGTACATAGGCACCGTAGCTAATTGGTGAGGACATATTACGTATCACCCATATTATAACATAGATATAAATGATAGGGTAATTATTAATGTTCATATCATAATATTAACTGTAACGATGCTAACTACGAACATTGTCCTTTTTCTGAACAATTTCTAAAGTTAAATTAAAATAAAGAAATTGCTAATCAATGTTTGTTTCATTTAAAATGATTCATTTACATTTACATAACCGACACCAATGAAAGCTGCGGACGGTGAAGACTCCGAAGCCCTTGAATCGCGAGTATTTAATACAGGATTTAAAATAAAATAAAAATAGTCAGTTTCTGCGGACAATTTATTAAAATGTAAACAGTATTCATTAACCTTGTCATTATACCGAATGGTGTTAAAGAGCACCTAATAATATTAATAAAATAAAGGAGGCCTTACCTTACGAGGTGTTGATAAATAAGGCAACACCTCGTATCATACAAGGAAACATTCACATTCTACTTGGAGCGACGCATTCACCTCTTTTAACTAATCTAATTTAACTAAAATTGAAATAACAAACATCTCATAACATTATAAAGAACGGAACACAATATTTTAATCTACTTCTTCGATCAGTGGCCCGTCGTTGCTGTTGTTGGAGCCCTGTGGTTTCTTAGAACCCGCGCCGTGAATTTTCCTCATTAAAGGCGCACACACAGCTGATACTTCTTTAATCTTGTCCTCGTATTCCTCTTTCTCAGCCAAAGAATTCTTTTCAAGCCAACGCAGAGTATCCTCGCACAGTCTCCGGGCTTTGGAGCTTTCCGTCTCCCCAAGCTTAGATCCCGCTTCGTCAATGGCCTGTTTTATTCCAAATATGTACGTTTCCAATTTATTCCGGGATGCCACACGTTCTCTTTGCCTTTCGTCTTCGTCTCTGTACTTTTCAGCATCAGCAACCATTCGATCAATATCTGCCTGAGATAAGCGGCCTTTATCATTTTTAATCACTATATTCTTGCTCTTTCCCGTACTGTTCTCTTTGGCTGACACATTTAATATACCGTTAGCGTCCAAATCGAAAGCCACATCGATTTGTGGCACGTTCCGTGGCGCTGGAGGAATTCCGGTGAGATCAAAAGTTCCCAAGAGATTATTGTCTTTCGTCATAGCCCTTTCACCTTCGTAAACTTGAATTGTTACGGCTGGCTGGTTGTCCGAATAAGTCGTGAAGGTTTGGGAATGCTTACAAGGAATCTTCGCATTACGCTCGACTATTTTGGTCATCACCCCACCGGCTGTTTCGATACCCAGAGACAAGGGCGTTACATCGACCAGCAAAACGTCTTGAATTTTGGAATGACGCTCCCCGCTCAATATAGCAGCTTGGACGGCGGCTCCGTACGCAACGGCCTCGTCGGGGTTAATAGACAGGTTTAGTTTTTTCCCGTTAAAGAAATTCTGCAACAAGCTTTGTATCTTCGGAATGCGAGTAGAGCCCCCCACCAAAACGATGTCGTTGATGGACTTTTTGTCCAACTTTGCGTCTTTCAAAGCTTTTTCCACTGGATCCAATGTTACGCGGAACAAATCTGCATTCAGTTCTTCGAAACGCGCTCTGGAGATTCTGGAATAAAAGTCAATGCCCTCAAATAAGGCATCGATTTCAATATTTGCTTCAGTGCTGGAGGACAAAGTCCTCTTAGCGCGCTCCGCAGCTGTCCTAAGACGTCGCAAAGCCTTCGGGTTGGAACGCAAATCCTTTTTGTGCTTCCTTTTAAATTCATCAGCTAAAAAGTTTACCAGACGATTGTCGAAGTCTTCACCACCTAAATGGGTGTCCCCCGCTGTGGCTTTTACTTCAAAGAGCGATCCCTCGTCGATATTGAGTATGGAGACGTCAAACGTACCGCCGCCAAGATCGAAAATTAGAACATTTCTTTCCCCTTTCAGATTTTTATCGAGACCATAAGCAAGGGCAGCTGCAGTTGGTTCGTTGATGATACGGAGGACATTGAGGCCAGCGATTGCTCCTGCGTCTTTAGTTGCTTGGCGCTGTGAGTCATTGAAGTAAGCTGGGACCGTTATGACAGCATTTCTGACTGATCTTCCCAGGTATGCCTCGGCCGTATCTTTCATTTTAGTCAGAACCATACTACTAATCTCTTCGGGTGCAAAACGTTTGGTCTCACCTTTATAAGTTACTTGTATTTTCGGTTTACTACCCTCGTTAATGACTTTGAAAGGCCAGTGTTTGAGATCTTGTTGGATCTTAGGATCGTCAAACTTCCTACCTATGAGACGCTTTGCGTCAAAGATTGTATTAACGGGGTTAAGAGCTACCTGGTTTTTGGCAGCGTCTCCGATGAGGCGTTCGCTGTCAGTGAACGCTACATACGAAGGTGTTGTTCTATTACCTTGATCGTTAGCTATAATATCCACATTACCATGTTGCCATACACCGACGCAAGAATAAGTCGTTCCTAAATCTATTCCGATTGCGCTCATTTCCGTTTAGTTTAGAGAATTTTTATATTATACGAGCAGTGATAATTTATTTGCCAAAATACGTTTGAAACAGTTTGACACTGATGAAGTTACTTTTAAAATAAGAACACCTATATGGATGATTTAAAATCTTTACCTCTTTGATTTCTTTGATTTCCCATTCCAATTACTATTTGTAAGCTGTTGACCTAATCTCAAACTAAAAATGTCAACTAAATTAAAAAACTTAATTTTATACCATAATAAACTAAGCCATTTAAATATAAAAAAATTCTAGACAACACTATATTAACTTTTAAACTAGGTTTAAAAAAACATGAAAAATGTTAAATGTCATGTTTGACATATTAAAGCCGAAAATGACACACGTGCTTGATGTTATTATGATCAAGACTGTGTGACTTAACTTACTTTATTGAAGCTGTTAGTTCTCATCTTAATTTTTAAAGACTTTTAAATATTACCTACAGTATAATATCCACTGATTTTGTTAAGTCATTATCCATTATGATATATTTAGGACTCCATTAAACGGGACGTAACAATAACTTGTGCCATAATATTACAGACTTAAAAAGCCTAACATTTTTTGATAAACATGCGTTACGCTCAATTAGTTGTGGGTCCAGCAGGCAGTGGAAAGGTAAATGATTATTTTATTAACATTATATCTTATGTGTTATAGTGAAATTAACAATTTCTCATACACTGTCTTCACTATGAAACCTTTACGTTTGTAATTTGATAGTGTGCATCTCTCCTATATTCTAACCATGAAATTTATATCGTCAATTACTAAATAAATATTAATTTCCCAGTCCACATACTGCTCGACCATAGTTAAACATGCTACAGACACAAAACGAATTGTGGAAGTTGTTAACCTTGATCCGGCAGCTGAGCATTTTGACTACGAGCCTCTAGTTGATATCAGGGAACTGATACATCTTGAAGATGCCATGGAAGATGAGGAATTGAAATTTGGTCCTAACGGGGGACTTGTGTTCTGCTTAGAGTAAATATTGATTGATTATTTTATGTAATTTTTGTTTTCGATACTATTAATATATACATATTCATCACCCACTAGAAAACCAATATTTTTCAAATCCACAATTTTACTGTAATCAACTTTGAATACTTAGTAATTTTTATAGATCTGTGAGCTCCTTAGCTCAAATTTATTACAAGGAATTTTTCATTTAAAAAATTAATGTTAGTTACCACCCCTGCAGAACACTTTTGGAGAATCTGGACTGGCTCGAGGAACAACTGGGTGATGTGGATGAGGATTACTTGCTATTTGACTGTCCCGGACAGATAGAACTGTACACACATCTGACAGTAATGAGGAAATTGGTTGATACACTTCAGAGATGGAACTTCCGGATATGTGTGGTCTTCATGATTGACTCACAGTTCATGGTGGACGGTGCAAAATTTTTGTCAGGTATAAGAGTAAAATTCAAGATTTATTAGCAAACAATTTGCATAGTTTGACAATGACAGCTTTGACTTCATTTAAAATGAATTTTTCATAATGATATTTCTTCCTGTTTATAAATGTAACTCGAGAAATTAACTGTTTATAATGTAGGTACAATGGCCGCCCTCAGTGTTATGGTTAATTTAGAATTACCTCATGTGAATATTTTAACAAAAATGGATCTGCTAAGCAAATCTGCAAGGAAACAACTCGACAAGTGAGTGTTAAATGTATCTATAATATAAAAAAAATATAATTTATAATAGAATATTGAAGCCGTATTTCAGTACTTTAACAATGGTTGGTCGTTTTAAATATCCCATTCATCCATGGAAACCTGGACAGTATATTCTGCCAGTATCATGATAATCTAATAAAAGAGACTAACACATATATATATATGTATATA
>DVQP01000069.1:0-38900 GCA_018231745.1 Danaus eresimus
TGAAGTATCTTAAGTGAACATCTATAAAATGAGTCGACTGAGTGTTTTGGGAGGAGGAGAGGCTTGCGGTGCCCGCTGGACGCTCGGGGCACTGCTGCTTGCCCCTCTTGCCGCTGCTAACTCGAGCTATTGTGCTGTCCTGGCAATAATACTGCTCGCCGCCTACATAACATTAGCAAGTAAGTCAACTTATACACTCGCTTATAAAATTCAAAATAGAAAAAGCATAATAAAACATAACAAACAATAGAAACATGAACATCGATCGGTAAATAACTTTCACCACCTAGAAGTTTGTCGAGAATAATTTATTTTTTATGAAATATTAAAAGTCCAAAATAAAATTCAGCCTTTATGAAAGTTGATTTCTTTTTAGCGTTTACGTCACGCGACTTAAAGAATTTGGATGACTTGCTGCCGCCAAATAAAACTGTGAGAGGCCGGCGTGAGAGGAACTTGAGATCCTTCGGAGACTTCATGGCGTTGTGGATGTCCTTTTTGTCTCATCTGGTTGCGGTAGCTGTGTGTGCTAGGATCCTTAGTGCTACTGCAGATCATGTTACAGCAGGGCGTACGAGACGGTGGTTGTTTGGATACGAAACACGATCACTGGGTGAACCCTGGCCTGATGTCTTAGGAGTCACCGTTGTTATGATTGTTTGCGCCATGTTCATGTGTGGTCTAGAGGTGAATTTAATACACAGCTTCTCATGTACGTCTATATATATATTTCTTTTTATTACTAAATGTATATTCTGTTTTCAGGAAAGCATAATGTTCACGTTCATGCTGTTGGTGGTGCTTTATATATTTAGCCAGTGCTTCGCAATATTTGGTCTAATGAACTTAGACATAACAAATATAAAAATGCCAATACCAATAACTGTTTACGAGGTAGTCTAGTATTTATATTTCCAATTATAATTATACATTCTTTTATGTCAATAAACATGGAATTTTCAGTTATTTACAGCAGCTGCGCCCATTTCCTATGCTTTTGCCGTGGTTTTACCTCCCAAAGAAGACGAGAGTTTAAGAAAGAAGATTATTGTAATGATAGTTTTACCTACATTATCATTAGCCACTCTGTGTTTCCTTTATACAAATATGCTTAAGGGGTGAGATATATGCTTCTAATGCAAATAATATTTTTTTAATTATTATAATTTATTGTTCATATCATGTTTTAGAACGACCATTGACGCTGCGTTACCTGTTACAACCTTATTAGAGGCTAGAGCTGCAGGATGGATTTGTCCTGTATTAGCTGCCATTACAGTAGCAGGGATTTGTCTGGCTTTGACGGAACTCTGTCCGTTGTTGTTTAACGTTCTAGTAACCCTGGCATCGCCAGAATGGAAAGTTCTTACGAGATCTATGACTTATGAGAGCACAACAACTGGGAGTCCGGTCTTGGCAGTGTTTACAGCAGGTAATCAAACCTATACACACGTTCCTTTTCGGATTACCGAATTTTTACAACTTTTCTAACATTAAGCATAACTTACAACGATGAAATATGTTTTTTTTATACATTAATAAATTACTTTATTTTTGTTCTAATACTTCAATATTTCGTTCTTTATCTGTTTTCCAGGAAGTCTTGCAGCAATTCTAGCCTTTGCCTGTCCCTTGTCACATATGATAACGCTAATGAATGCGAGTCATTTACTTGGTATTACAATCCAGGCTTTTCATTTTATTGTCTTGCGATGTGTGCCTACTGCTGAACAAATGGAAGCTGGAGGTACAAATGAAGATGGTTTTTACATTAAATAAGTCAGCATCTTAAACATTTAATTTTATATTCAGATATAGAATACAAACGTCTTGGGAATGAAACTACTGCACGTACAGCGAAGTGCTCTGAGAAAAAAGCAAAACGAGGTCTATGGTTCATACCATCAGCTATTCGCCATACAAAAACTCTTGAAAGCATAAAATCTAAAGTCGGCAAAGGTAAGGAACGTAGTCAATTATTTTAATGTTAAATTTAATTTCACTTTGTTTATTTTTTATTCTTACTAATACCAAGAATTTTAAGGGAATGGCAATGAGAGGGACACAAAATAGATTTAAAATGTGGTGTTTATGCATATAAATATATTTAATATTAATATTATCTTCAATATATATATATATTTTAAACCAACAGCACTTAAATTATATTTAAAAAGAATGTCTTCCACCCACGTCACCCGATAAACATGAACAATTCTTATGCTAGATCCAGATGATCGGGAATGCCTTCTCCTGGACGAGTATACAGGGTGTCCGACGGAGGAAATAGATCACGTGACCAGCGGCGGCAGCGGTACAAGAGTCATTGCTCTAGCTGAAGAAGAAGACGTACAATCTGATATTGATGGCAGCGATGCTGAAACCTCAGGGGATGACTCTACTGATATCGATGCAATTGTTAAGGAATACAGAGATAGGATACAGGTTGCTCTTTTATTGGCCCTCTTTAGTATAGATAGAATGATAATATTTTATTATACTTGATTGAATTCATTTATTTCTGCGAGCGAAATAACATTCTACATCCAAATGATCAGATAATCTACGGAGCAAATCGAATAACTTTTTTTTAATCATCTGTTTAAAAAAAAAAATTAGATCCAAATTATATGCAAATGATTTTTAGATGTATAATCTACTTTATACATTTAAGTTCATGATAGATTATGGTGAGTGTGTATGTTTTTGGTCATCAGGTAGTGACAGCAATCCCAGAAGCTTCTGTCCCAATCCCGCCCTGTATTCGTGGCGCAAAGTGGTCAGCAGTTGGAGCAGCGATACAAGTGATATCGGACGCGCTCATAGCCATCGGTTCCTGTAAAGAAAATCTGCGTATACCCATGTTCGCTATTGGAGTGCCGTGTAAGAATATTCCACAAATGAAATACATTATTTTGACCAAAAAATACAATACAATTTGTTATCTTACGCTTCATTATTCGAGTTATTGGAATTTCCTAATAGATTTCGCCAATTTAATGTGTAAATATTGTACTGAACTATATAAAGAGGTATTCATACATATGGCTTCATTCGAACTATAATTGTAGAAAATTTTGACAATTTCAACGTTTGAAGGACACTTCACACGAAAGCGGATTACATTAAATTGGGCTCTTTGGACTGTTCATATACAATAAATTAAAAAAATAGAATTAAAGCCATACTAGTGGCTGTACTCATATAATAAAATCATTTTCTTGATTTTCATTATAACTCTAAAATTGTTTATTATTAACATAAGTAATATGTGATGTAATTTCTGTTTATCCAGTATGGTTATGTGGGCTGTTGATCATAGCGTGGCAGCCTCATCACAACATAGGCATCAAACGTCTCCAGACAATACAAGCACCGCTAACATTGTTAATATCTGTTTTACTACTAACTCCCTTACTCGTCAGTTCCTGGCCAGCTATAATTCTCTTTGCGGGAGCAGGTGGGTATTATAAGGAATTATTATATATTATAGAATATTATATGGCAACATAAAAGTTTTTTTAGTATAGCAAAAAAGTATGAATATATTAATTGTAACTGAAACATATGTTAATTTCAAATTCAAGTAGTATTTATAAAAGATAACAATTATGATAGAAATTTTTTAAGCCATAAAATAAATTGATCAATTTCATAGATTTTAAACCAGAGACCTTGTACTCTTTTTCGTTTTTTTATTCTATGGCTTCATTATTCATAGAAATGTTGAATATTTTGCCAATGTCGACGATTTTATTTGTTGGACGAATTATTATCTGGAATAATGTGTAGAAAAAACGCGAAGGAGATTGTCGCATAGAATAAAAGCATTTATTAAATTGTCCAAATATTTGACTTGTAACAAACAAACAAACAAATAAGGTCTATTTTACCTAAAACATGTCTGAAGATTGGTTAAAAACTCAGAAACCCTAACATTTTAAATCATAATTTTTCATAGTATTTTAAAAACCAAACCGGTATAAGATCGGTATTAGGTAGTATATAATATTTTGACAGGCGTAGTGATATACGCGCGATGCGAGCGTTGGTGCGGAGACTTGGCGGTTCATCATGCACGTGGGGCTATCGAGAAAAGACGAAGACACGCCCCTTCAGCTAGACTCACCCACGTGGACACCGTTTATATAGCCAGGTATATATATACTAACTTACTTTATCTGGAAATAAATATAAAATTATTGGCAAAGCCAAAATATGTTAGCTGATGGTAAGCAAACGTTGTGAAGATAGCTATTTTTATTTTATAAATATTTATAAATGTTAAAAAAGAGGAGAGGGTGATCTCGAAAAAGTTGTGGTCCGATAGCTGAAGTTAATTCACCGATAAAAACCTGCTTTAACTCAGTATTACCCCTATTCATCAATTACGTACGCTATATTTTATGGAAGCGGGAAAAAGCTAGTAATTATTATTGTAACTTTATTCTAACATTAAATAAGTAGATAAGGAAGAACCTGGACTAGTAACAGAGGTTTTTTCTTCATATGAACTAGCAGTGAGCATGTCGTCATTCCAAACTGCTGCCACTTCACTTTTGTTAACAGTGTCTGGTTTCCTCCGAATTCGTGATTTAAATTCATGTCATCATTTATGACATGTCATTTGGCAACTGTAACAAAATATTGGTTATAAGTTAAAAAGTTTTAGTTTATTAGAAAAGTGTTACAATAAGGGTTCTAACCCAATAAAAATAAGTCTAAATATCTTGAATAACAAAGATTCTAGTTTTAACATTAATATATTAAGATAACATTATTAATATCGGGAAAGGTAAAACTTTAAAATTAGTAAACCAACCTATTCCTTATGTAGTTTAAATTATTACTGGCTAATTAGTAAGTCCAGCAAAGTAAATTTGTATTTAGAAACATAATATTGTAAAGTAAGTTTTGCAGATAACTACAGTTTTTGTTATCTCACAACTTCCCTAATTTTTCATTACTTTTCAGCTAACGTGATGACGAGATGAAGTTTTAGTTACTTAACAACGTTAGAAATTTTTCTTTAACCTATTATTTATTTACATATAGTACGGGATTATGAAATCACAGGACCGTCACACAGTCTTTGGAAGGTCTGTTGACCTTAAAGATCGACTTAAAATAAAAAACTCTGAGTAGTAAATTCCCCATCGTTTGAAGTCAAGTGTTTTCAATGTAGCAATTATCATGTATTATTGAATTTATTAAGTCTTTAAGTAGAAATAATGTTCAATAAGGATAAGCTTAAAATATCAGAGCCCTATTTGCAGCTGACCCCATAACATTTGGCACTATTACTTTGTGGTTTTTGTAATATTTACTTGTGTTTAAAAAGTACCTTTAGATTAACCGAAGTTAACACAGATTATTTGTTTTAGATGACAAGAAGATGACTCGGATTCGAGTCTTGATAATCTGTTAGAAGAAGATGATGAAGGCCTGGATGCTGACGTCGAATGACATGAACCAAAAACGATAATCATCATCACTAAATAAACAAACACTTCATAAATATCCATTAATAATTCACGCAAAAACATTTTATAGAATATTTTTTTAAGATGGTCAAAACAATATATATATATATATATAATCTTCAATTTTAGTCAATTAAATAATCTAAAATTCTTGCAACGCAAAAGATAGAATATGTTTAAAGTACTTTGCTGAAATCGTTGTATTAGTAAATGAAAAATAGTATTTAATAGCTTTTTGTTACATGTTATATGATTAAAAAAATCGCTATCATCCGTCCATACACGTAAACAACACCTGAGTTTCGTTATTAACGATTTCAAAATTAGTTACAACATCACCTGCTGTGATATTCAACAATTGTTAAGAAATTATGTGTTTCGAATTACAGGCCAAAAAATTACATGATGAGTATGAAGATTCAAAAATGTTTTATATATTTGTAGTATATAGTATCCAACCAATTGTACTTTTACTTGATAAATATATAAAGATTTTGTTACTGAAAAATAGTATTTAGAAGATATTGTAAAATCGCTAACAAAATTGCCTTTCACTATGATAATTAGAGAAATATGTGCCTACATTATAGTAATTGATAATAATTATTGTATCTCAGTATGTATTTGACATGTAAAATAATTGCTTAAACACCTAGTAAATTTTTGGAAATTAAAACACATGGCTTAGAACAAATTGTATCATAATGAATAGACGTAAATCATTGGCAGCCTTAAAAGTTTAATAATGCAGCACATATTACTGTTATATAGATATATTTTTATAATTCTATGCTTTTATAGTTATTAATGATATTAAACATGTATTAGGCATTATATTTAATGTGTTTGATAGTTTATACTGTCGACCTTGACACCGACACGACATTTACTTATGTAGATTCAAGATTTTACATCAATAAATCCAAAGAAATCATAAAATGCAGGAACGTAATTCATTTTTCAAACTGTCAATGTCAAGGTCGAAAATACAAACACATTTACTGTCATAATTAAGAGCAATCGGCCTTATATCAAAGTTGGTTGTCATTTGTCAAGTCAGTTTTGCAATAAAAGAATATGCTGTATTTTATAACTTTTTATTCATATTTTCCAAAAACATTATTATTAATGATGTTATTTTTCCAATAAATACATTCTATATATTTTTTCGGCTTCGGCGTCTTTGAAGGTAGGGTTAAATTTTACTTCTATGATTTCTTTAAATCCCTCAGTTTGTGACGGAGGAACAAATTTATTCCTGAAAAATTGATTGTTATTTAATAAAATATGTGTAGATTTCAATGAGATCGCCTATGTAGTATCTCTATAAATTATATTAATTTAGGGACAGTATACAACCAAAAAAAAAACCCACTTACTTGTAACTATGGAATACTATTTCATTAACAGGTACATGTTTAAACTTCATAATCTCTCTAAACTTATTATTGTGTAATGAATGTGCTTTTGTTGTCATCATCCTGGCACAACGGCATTGTACTTTTAAATTTTTGGCTATGGACGTCCAACGGGAACGGGATTCAGTGTCTGGGTTTGTGCTGTCTACAATCACACTCTTGCCTTGCTGGAAATTATTAAAATATTTGTATTAACTATGAATTCATATATTAAGGCTATGCTATTTTGGTCTTTATTAATTTTATATTTCAAAACTCATTAATTTAACACAGTGTTTATCAAATTATTTAAGCATAGGAAGTTATGAAGCTATGAGTTTTCATACTTGGAGATTATAGGTAAATAAAAATTTGTGAATTTAAAAGTACATTCATACTAATAGACATCCACATTTGATTTTATATCATAGGAAACATTTTTTTTAAATACATCATTGACCATTTCATACTATTTAAGTTATAAACTACCTGGAGTAATTTAGATGCTTCCGAAGCACATTTTTGCCAAGTACCAAGAACATCTCTACACACTGTAACATATCTGCTTCCTGATTTCTGTTCAATTAATTTTGCTACAAATGATTTACCACTACCAGGATAGCCTACCAGAACAAGGAGCTGAAAGAAACAAGATAATATACAAAAGGAATATTTGGTTTACATTACATTTTCAACACTATTTACTATAACTAACCTCCTTTTCATCACTGATTAAATCTTCATTAAAAGGCTCTGCTTTAACTTCCTTTGGCATAAATTCCGGTTTGCTCATTGGAACATTTGCAATTGAGTGTCCTAAGAAAAATTGCTCTGGTGTATAAAATTTAAGTCCAAGGTTATTGGCTAGAAGTATATCAGCCATTGAGTGATCTTTCTTCCTTCCTGGAGCCCAATTAGCAGCTCTGCCTGCTGCATCTCCACAGTAAAAACTGGTATCCATATCAATAAGTATATCATCATTATACTGCAAAAACATTTGAAATTATTCTTTATATCCCATAAAATAGTAATTTTTATAAATGGCACTGCTTTCATTATATTACAGATTACTTATTAATGTTACAATAATTTAAATTACATCCTTTTAATCAGTTATGACTTACATATAAGTAAATTTAACATCATTATTATTATCTTGATACTTAAAATGCTTTTCAAAAATCTTAATCATTGGAGTCCAGATGAAAATGTCACTAATAAACCTTACTTGTCTTAAGAAGTTAAAATATGAAGATCTAAAAAAAACATACCTCTAATCGCAGAAAATGACAATAGAATTCTTTTGTATTACACATATTAAAATTGCTACAAACAACTAACAAACGATTGTACTATTTGTTATATAGAATGTAAGGATACCTTTTCACATAAAAGTTTCCACATGCCCGTCATAGGTTTTCTGTAAATTCCTTTACCTGTAGCTAAGTAGACTTGTATTGGGACATTTAATTTCTGAACTAGACCCTCAATCTTTTTCTTAAAATCGTCAATTCTAACTCTGCCACTTCCGATTGGTGATTGGTTACTTAGAATCACAATCTTATAACCCTCTCCAAACTTGTCTGACAACTTTTGTGGGACTTGCGGCAAGGAAATTTGCCAATCATTGACATCAACAGGATGAACCTTCCCAGACTTGGTCTTTATCAATGTTCCATCCATATCAAAAGCTGCTATTCTACTGCTAGACTTTACTCCCTTAGCAGTGAACATATACACTTCGCCTTTATCAATTTCTTCCCACATATCTTTTACAGCCTCTTTAGTACTGACTTTGATTAATTCAGCTTCAGTTTTAGATTTCTTCCGTGGAGCTGAATCCACAATATCTTCTTCCAGTTTCCTTTTATTCTGTTTTTGTTCATTGTAATTATCAGGTGGTGGTCGAAACTCAATTACATGAATATAATTGTTTAATAAAATCTCAACTCTGCTGCCATGTTGTACTTTGTACAAGCCATTTCTCTCTAGAGCAAAACCATCTAAACCTGATGGATTAATACCAATCGATTTTAATTCGACGGAGCATTCCTCACAATCGGCTTTTAAACTTACTGGAAATATAATAACAATGGAAAGTAATCATTTTTTACAAATTTTAAACCGGTCTAAATTGATTGTCCGCGAAACCGACTTGTTTTGTACTTACTCTGTTGGCGGGAACAGGACTGGTCTTTTATTTTAGTAATTTTACTGCGTCCTACTATGACATCTACATTATGTGGTAATTTAATAGGAGAATGCGAATCCAGTAAACATCGTAGGAAGCATTGTCGTATCATTCTCTAATAAGTTAAGAATTTTAGTTTTGCTTTATTTAAAACACATGAATAAATAAATATTTTAAAATAATAATAAGAAATACTGTTTTTAAAAATCGTTTACCTAAAGATTTGACAGGTGGCCACAAACAACAACAGCTGATTTATTCACATCTTTTCTTCTATAGATTTTTGATTTATTCTAAAGCTAAACCTCTACATGCCAATGTAGATGGATTTAAAATAAAAAAGAATTGAACATATGTACACTCATAAATCGGGTGTATGATAATAGGTGAAAGTGTGGTTTAATATAATATATTTATTATACCCACCTTCCTCACTAAACTACACACTGTTATTAACACTGAATTATTTGTATGGATTTTAGATTTGTATTGTAATTTACACAAAAAAATAACTGAAGAGAAATACACAAATGTTATATTTCTTTCTTTGATTTTATATTTTAGGACATAAAACAAAAAAAATAAGTTAAACAAATGTCATAGTATCAAAACCTTTACAACATTTTTATTAAAATAAAACGCTATTGGAACTGTAAATAAGTTCGTATGCAGTACTTATTTTTAATTTAGATGTTCAATGCGGTAGTTATAAAATGAAAAATAAATATATACATGTGCTAGTAATAGCTCTGATAGAAAATATTAAACAACTTATCATTGATTCATTTCAGAACGTTTATTCAGCAACCACACTAAAATTCCCACGCACTTTCAAACTATTGCTGAGGCAATCAGTCACCTGCTGGATTCATCTTGTGACAGTGACAATTAATTTAATTGGAAAAAATCGGAAATTTGGATCTAATAGATTATAGAAGTGGAAAATTAAATAAGGACTTCGAAAAATAACAAAGTTTTAATACTTTTATTAATAAATTATCTGAATTGTACTAGCTGTGACAATTAAGGTAAAACAGTGATAACTGTTTACATTTTTAATATTTATTGACGTGGTGTTAATTGTTGGCAAACGTGTATTATTATACTGAAAATAATAATTTCCCTGTTATATTAGGCGTTACAGTCTGTCATAATGTCTTTAACTAAAAGAAAACGTTCTCATGAAAAGGAAGAATTGATTGAAAATGGTGAACCAGTTTTTAATCAAAGTAATATAAAAGGGGACGAATTAAACATAGCAGTTTTACTTTTTCTGTATACACTTCAAGGTATTCCCTTGGGACTGGCTGGAGCTGTTCCTATGTTATTACAAAATCGTGGTATTACATACACTCAACAGGTATTTAAAAACTAATAAGCAATAAAAATTAATAACCCTGAATTTAAATTGCTTTGGCTATTGCTTGAAATGAAATTTAAGATATGAAATGCAATTAAATTAATAATTAATTCCAGTCATATTTGACATTTTTTATTCAACATTTACATGACTAACATGACTGCTTCAAAAGAAATCAGTAGATTTTTATGATACTACAATTTACAATGCTATTTATTAAGTAATCAATTTATATTGCGTCAATAGAACCAGCAGTTTAAATAAAATAAATCTTTAACCACGGAATTAATTTTCAAAACGATAAACACTTTTGACTATATAAACTTTTATTTTTTAAATAACAGGCTGAGTTCAGTTTTGTCAATTGGCCGTTCAGTGTTAAACTGTTGTGGGCTCCCATAGTGGATGCATTATTCTGGCCAAAGTTTGGGAGGAGGAAAACATGGCTTGTTCCTGTACAATATTTAATTGGTATAGGCATGATTTTGATGTCAACATGTATAACGGACTGGTTGGGGTCAGAAGATAAGGCTCCGTCTATGACAATACTTACTGTAACATTCTTACTACTCAACTTTTTGGCCGCCACTCAAGATATTGCTGTTGACGGTTGGGCTCTGACTATGCTTAAGCGGTGAGAAATCATCTTTAAATTTCCCTATAGTAAATAAATTGCCATTTAAAACTGTACATTAAAAATAATAATTATGGCTAAAATGTATACATAAACAAAATAATAAAATAGTTTGTGTATTTGTGGATAAAAGTTATTGGCTAGATAATAAAATGAACGTAATATTTTTTAGGTGTAATGTTGGACATGCCTCTACATGTAACACAGTTGGACAAACAGCTGGATTTTTCCTTGGATATGTATTATTCTTGGCTCTGGAATCTCCATATTTTTGCAATAAGTATTTAAGAACAGTACCAGAAGAAACTGGCCTCGTAACATTGGCTAGCTTTTTACTTTTCTGGGGGTGGATTTTTATTGTTACAACCACTTTCATAGCAATTTTCAAACACGAAGCCAACGACACTGTCACCACAAAAGAAAGTCAAACAAAGGGTATGAAAGATATTGTGAATGCATACAAACAACTTTACACTATTGTGAAATTGCCAGCTGTTAGAACATTGACTTTAGTGTTATTCACGGCTAAGGTGATTAAGTAATTGTTATACATAAAATTCACTTTTGTAACAATAATTTTGATGGAGAATTTTTCTTTGCTTATGTCATTGTTTTTATCAGCTCGGTTTCTGTGCAAGTGATGCTGTGTCTGGCTTAAAACTAGTTGAAGCTGGTGTTCCTAGAGAAGATTTGGCACTCCTAGCAGTACCGCTAGTTCCCGTACAAATTATCATGCCTGTGGTCAGTACTTATTGATATATAATCAAGAATATATATTTAAATGGCTCTCCAATTTATATACTATGTTGTATACTAACTGTCATCATAGTATTGGCTTGATTTTAAGTCTGACATTAATTTTAATTGCAATTATTATGTACTTATTAACATAATAGTATTAGTGTTATTATCTAATAATAAACATTATATGTATTTTTTAAAGTATACCATTTCTGAGCTTAACAGTGACATGTAGTGTCTTTTGGTTAAATATCAATTTCAATATTAAGATGTATGTCGGTTTAATTTTCAGATATTAGCGAAACACACCACTGGCCCTGCTCCGTTATCCCTCTGGCTTCGGGCGTTCCCACTACGGTTGTTGGTTGGACCGCTGGCTGCCATACTTGTAGCCTTAACGCCAACCCTACTATCAGACAGCGGCCCATCCTATTCATATTTGTTCATTCTTATGTCACTTTATGTATTTCATCAGGTGAGTTTATATTTATATCAGTCAAACTGTTCCAATAGATATTTGAAGGATTATAGGGAATACTTTTTGAATACATCTCAAATTGCTCGTCATGCCAAAAAATACTTGGAATTAGATTTATATTTGTTAATTGGTTTAGTGTCTACGAAAATCACATTTAAACTTTAAATCACTTCCTCATAAATAATGTTGAGCGTTTATTTTTTTTTGTATGATTTCTTATAAAATTAGTCGTATTTATATACTTTGTTAGTTAATTTGGTTAAAAAAATAGTTATTTGTAGTGTTGCAACAACTTTCTTTTTGTATTTCAATTATTCAAATATCCTATTGCCAAGTAATTAATACTAAAACTATTACGTAGACACGGATCATTAATTATATGTATGATATACTATTTTCTTTCTTATTTATTTGTTTAGCGTAAATTATATATTGTTATCATAAGATAAAGGCACTTGCCTATTTGAATTTGATATTTGATACGGTTTTCAAGGTCGTCCATGTGACACGGCATCGATTGTAATTTATATTATGTGATAATAATGGAAGCGGTCGTGCGTAGGACTAATTTATTATGCTTACTTATCTTTATGTGGAATTTAGTAGAAAAAAACATTTGGGTGTCTGTGAAAATGTTTTTCAGGAACTATTTTTATATCAAAAACTTAAATCTCTATAAGATTGCACGAAATGTAAATTAGTAGAGAAGTCGAATACATAACAAAGTTTCGGGACATAATTTGAGTATACATATTATTTATTTTAAAAACATCATATCATTAATTTTGTTAAAAAAAATTTCTTTGGTTATTTCAGACCTGCCTATACTGCATGTTCGTGGCTGTTATGGCTTTCTTCGCTAAGGTCTCTGACCCCGCAGTCGGCGGGACATATATGACCTTGTTAAACACTGTGTCAAACCTGGGGACCAATTGGCCTAACACGTTAGCATTATGGGCCATAGACCATCTCACATTTAAATCCTGCAGTGGAAGTACCTTGGTTGATAATACTTGTGCATCGCCCTTGGAAACTGAGGTTAGTTTAAAATTAATAATTTAAGTATTAAATAATTTGTACATTTATTTAAGTAACTGAAGCAAAGACTATTGATTTCTTAATCATAAAATATTATATTATATTCATATATAATATAATTTTAAGACTACAATAATAATTTAATATTACATTATGTTAGATAATATATAATTTATTAATTATTTATGTTTTATGTTCTTTAGGAGTGCAAATCAAATGGCGGTACGTGTAATATAAGAATGGACGGGTTTTATATAGAAGTAGTGATATGTCTTATCGCCGGATTCCTCTGGCTTCAATGGGGAAGAAAAACTATAAGCAGACTCCAGCGATTGCCGTCATCGTCGTGGCAAATTAACCGTAACAGATAAGACTGAATCTGAGATAAATCTTAGTTCATTAAATATAAGGCACAAACATTTTAGTTTTTCTTTTTGATATTAACACTTTTTCCGGTATTATTTATGATGATAATGAAAATGTATTGTGAGATGTCCCCGGATGATGTAAATTTTTATTATTTTATGTCTCTCTCTATAATAAAGTAATTTATAAAGTTAAGTGACATAAATACCCGCCTCCGACATAGCGTGGGCTCTGAAATGAGTATAAATAACTATAAATACTAATTAAATAATGTTGTGATATTTTATAAGGTTCTTTGTAGTTTTAACGAGTACAAATGTCGTATGAGTTGTGTCATACTGATTAAAACCGTATATATTATACAGGGAAATAAAAAGTCTTATATCTATCATCTGTTTATAAACACATCAATGTACATTATAATATGACAACAATCTATGAACTCTATGGATTTCATATTAACATATTAAACATTCCATTTATTCATATAGCAACACTCAGGTTAATTGTACGTTTGGAAGAAGTCGTGTAAATAAATTAAAAGACAACCTTGTGCATAAATGAGTAATGATCATTATAATTTCAACCGATAACAAGAATATAAAAAATAAATTTAAATAAAAAACATTTCATTACTCGTGACTTGTAGATATAGTATGTATATAGTGTTGCCTTTTTAAATAAATAATTCCTAACATTATTGACTATTATTTCAATTTAATTCTCTACATATATTAAACATTAAAAATCATACAAGCTGGTATCCTAAGTATTATTTAAACAAAGCATAATAAATTTGTATAAAACATATAGTATGTCCTCTCATTTTTTCTGCTTAGTGAAAAAAATACATTTATTTTTGTGCTTATATAAGACCTGCCACCTCTATTGGCTCATGAAAAGTTTGGAAGAATAAACTTTAGTAAAAAATATGTTTATTAAAAAAATAAATACCATTTAATTTTTTATTTTTTTTAACCTGAATCATGTGTTTGTGTTTTACTCAGGACTATTTTAATAATATATCAAATTTTAGAAGTGGCAGACTTTAATTTTATATACAAATATTTATGAAAAATGAAATTGCAGGCTTTACGATGAGAACCTTAAAAGGAATTGTAATAGCGATCTAAGCAACAATTGCCGTCATTGACTTCCGTTTGTCTAGCTTCTTATTTTTTTTGTATAATAAGAAAAACCTCCATATGGTTTGCAGACGCCATTTTTGCTTAATTATATTGTTCATTCTCAAAATGTTCCGCATTATTTGAAATAATTAAGAATTCAAATGACTGACTTGATTGAAAGTGAAATCTGATGTGTCATGGAAAATTTCAATCCGAGTTCGAAATTTAAATTCACTGTTCGCGTCTGTTTAGTTCGTCGTCGCTTATTATTGGCTTGCGGTCGTCGCTCTTACTGCCGCGTCCCAAGCGTCCTACTCGTCTTGCAAGCGAAGAGGTTTTATCCACTGCGCCCCAACTGTGAGCTCCGCCGCTACCAGATCGTGATAACAAACCTGTAACACCTTCGCCGAGTTTGCTGTGGTGGATGCCATACAGGAAATACAGGAGCAGACCTGGAATTGACGTAATTATCTTAAGTAACATACCAAAAAAATAAACAAAGAATTTTTCTTTAAATCCCTTTTTCACTGTTCTTAATTTCGCTATTGCAATATTTCATAGACCGATATTATATAATTATATATTTGTCGAACACAATACAACTCAAGTTAGGCTTTCATTTGTACTATGACAACCTATGTATTTAGAATGCTTTAAGATACCAACTAAAGTAGCATTCAAGTTCGCTTACCAAATGTCATCCAAATAGTGAATCGTGCCCATGTCAGTGCGTTTAGGTTGACCATCAGCTCGACATTGAGCATGACGCTTGCCGCCGGCAGCAGCGGCACCCACGGGACGCGGAACGGCAGCCGCAGCGGGCTTTGTTGATGAGCCCAGATAATAAACAGACCTGGTAGTAATTATCGTATAAAGGAATGTAATAAATATGTTTAGTATATAGCCAATATCACATTTTTGTACTTAGATTATTTTGTAATTTAACGCTGCTATATATTCTTCTGACAAAATTCTTATTAATGTTAAAAAAAAACTGATTGTAATTGACAAATTTATGAAATCTAATTCAAAGTGTTATATATAGAAAAGTATTTTTTTTTTGTAATTTTCTTAAAGAGAGTCAGTGAAATTGATAGAAGGACTCAGAAGCTTAACTCACAAGCAATAATAATGAACGTCAATACGAAATCTGGTAGCAGAGCCCAGGGACCAGCGTTCGGCGCTAAGAAGTGGTTGTGGGCGCAGAGAGCCGCGGTCGCAACGGTGAACACGTGCACACAAGACGTCACCGCAGCCCCCGGCGCTCGCCCACCGGCTAGGGGTTCAAGCCAAGCATACTGCGCACGAACCCGACCCACAGTCAGCGCCTCAAACATCTATGTCCGAAAACATGAAAATTATCGTCAATTGACTCTATTGATGATTTTAAATAAGTTGAAATAGTTGTTGGTTATTGAAAAAGGTCACGTGAGGATTGTTAATACCGACACAGCAGTAGAAATGGTCAGACGGAAACTTTTGTCACTTATGTAAGTGGCGTTACAACTTAGAGCTACAATTTTAAACTAATACATGAGATAAGTTCTACAGAGCACGTTAAGTATTTAGGTTAAAAGTAGAACAATACACTTTAATTCTCCGACCTACTTTAATTTCAGTTAATTTAAAAGTTGCGAGGTTATCAATATAATAACATATACATCTTTGATGAAATACCTCTGAAGAGGACGACCCGCCGTCCGTCGCTGGAGTCCCTGTAGCGGAGCTGTCTTCTCTATCAATAGGCGAGTCCAATTGTGGCACTCCGAAACTTTTGTCCTCAGGAGGACTTGGTCTATACCGCAATATAATAACAGCTGCACTGACTATCGTGTACGCCAATAAAGTCCCGATGGACATAAACTCCACAAGTTTCTCCAGATCGAACAAAAGAGCAATGAACGCAGAAGAGAAGCCAGCTATGACGAGGTTCGATATGGGTATTTGTGATTTATTATTAACGTCACTAAGAAATCCGAACAGCAGTCCATCAGCTGACATTGCATACAAACAACGTGGCAATGAGAACAAGGATCCTAAAAGTGTAGTTGTCATTCCGCACACTGCGCCCACAGCTACAGCGTACTTGGCCCAATCAGCATGAACCGCACCCAATGCTGCAGGTAATGCTGCTTCGGGATTAATAGTACTATATGGCACCATGAGCGTTAAAGCTATCGCAACCAGTATATAACCAAGTCCTACCATTACCATGGACAATATAGTGGCAATAGGTATCGAACGCGATGGGTCCTTGGCTTCCTCACTAGAAGCAGAGATACTGTCAAAACCTACAAAGGCATAAAAACAGGTAGCCGCACCAGCTAACACTCCGCTAAATCCATACGGCATAAAACCTCCGTTCTTCTCAGACCAATTGCTAATATCTGCGTAATAAAAACCTAAAAATATAACCAGAGAAATGACGGTGAGATTTAAAATGGTAAGGCCATTGTTTATGTATGCGGAAGTTTTAACGCCCACGGCTAGAATTAACGATGCTACTATGCATATAAGAAATGCTAGCACGTCTGGGTATCTACTTAGGAGGGTTTCGTGCAACTCCCCTGTGACAGAAATCGTGGCATTGCTTATTGCGCCGTCTAGTATAGCATCTAGATATCCTGACCAAGCACGAGCGACTGACGCAGCACCTAAAATATAATAAATAATCAAAAATCAATATCATTTTAGCTCAAATCTGTTAAATATCTGCTATATATCGAAATCATTACCTATCATATATTCAAGCACAATATTCCAACCAATTATGAACGCCCAAAACTCGCCAATGCTAACATAGGTGTATGCGTAAGCGCTTCCTGCCCTGGGTATTCTTGTGCCGAATTCGGCATAGCATAACGCTGCTAGTGTAGACGTAATGCCAGCTAGGAGAAAGCTAAGGGCTGTGGCCGGTCCAGCCATATGACGAGCAACGGTTCCTGTTAAGACATAGATCCCAGCTCCAACCATATGACCGACCCCTGTAAAATACCATAATTAAAAACACGGTGAATATATTAAAATATCGAACCCTCGCAGATTTAATAATTTATATCCCTATACATTAATAATAATTTCCTAACGAATTCTTCCACTTGTAATTATCTAGTGAATGAGCGAATCATGACTTACCGAGTAATGTTATATCAAAAGTTGTTAGACAACGATTAAGCGGCGTGTCCAAAACATCCCCATAAATCGGCTTCCGTCGATTCATCTTATGACAAAATCCTGAGAGGACGTGCCCCAGGATTTTGTGTCTGGCTCCAGGCATGATTACTATAAGCAAGAAATATAAGAATTCGCCAAAGTATAATAGCGATAGAGACAAAACCAAAATTGGAATGAACTGAGGTTTATCAATAACTTTTTGCCAGAAAATGAAGCGCAATATTTAAAAATATCTTTTTAAATACAAATTTTTGAGGCAGCCACTTATATGGACTAATTGTCTTGATCCAATCAAGTTAAGAACGGGAACACTACCTTATAGAACAGTTTGGCGGAAAATACAACGTACCTCTTAATATCGTGACCAGCTGACGATATTTGCAATGTCCCAGTGATAGGCACTCCGATAGGACGGCGCGCGCACCCGATCGATCATTTGGGGATGAGCCCAACGTTATTTACGTTAAATGTGGGCATGCATACTGGAAATACTTCAGAGACCTCAACTACTTCATTACATTCATCGCTAACTATGAAATGAATTTCATTGTTTTATTATATTACTGATAGCGTCCAGCGGTCGTTTTCTATTAACTTTTCTATAAATTAGATTGTGTTAGTGGATACACATATTAATTATCGCTTAATTCTTATAATTTTGTTAGATTATTACCCCTTAAATATTCACATAAATAGATTTATAAAATTTTAATATAGAAAAACAGGAAAAGAAAATGTTTAATATAAAAATGATTTCTAAATTACATAATAATCTATATAACCCTTGACTAGGACATGCATGTGTACATTAAGAATGCTCTACAAGGATAAAATAAAATTAATGATATCGGTATTATAGTAACATTTTATAAGTATATATAAATATAAAAGCAGTGGTTGCTACTTGTATTTAAATATAAAAGTGGTTTATGTTTGGTGTGAGGACAATTTCATTTAAATATAACAGGCAATAGTTGCAGCCTGTCCAAAAGTGTGTCTAGTGTGTTCTTGGTAACCAATGCCATAGAGCTTTAAAATTTAAATAAGCACCTAAGTATACCTATTTTTAATATGACATCCATATCTGTTACCTAATTAACAAATCTAATTACGAAATATAAAACTTTTATTTAGTACGATACAATTTAAAATTCTCAGACTTTTTCGTTTAGTATAGCTTTTAAAAACTTTGTCTTTACTTCAATTTATAAATCAATATAGAAACGAAGTTGTTAATTTTCGATATAAATGATCTTTACTAACTTTCAGCGTTTGTACAGGTATTCGTAATGAGAAAACTTGATAAAGCATTTCCGACATGTGTCTTTTGGTCTTAGAAAAAAATCCAATCAATTAAAGAAAAGTGGATTGTAAATTTATATTTCACCCTGATAAATAAAAATTTCGTTAAAAATCTGGACTTCATAATGTACCTTTTAAAATTATTATAAAGAGCATCACGTTACATCGTCTTTAAAAATAAACATGCATAACAACATTCGATATAAACTCCCACATATTAAAGTTCCGGTAAGGTATGTGATAATATTAAAAAAAAAACTTAAATTTCAAACAATTTATTGACATACTACAATATTTACGGCATTATCGTGTAAAAACATAACTAATCCTCTTTACAATTCAGTTTCAATATGCTAACAACTTCACACTTACACTGTATTTCAATATTCATTTTTCTAAGTGTTGTTTTAAACTACAACATGTGAATACAGTAAAGTTATTGGAAATATCTAAATTCTCTCATTGAATCACTACACACGAAGAGCACTTCGTAAAAGAGACGTTTATGTGCCTATTTCTCTGTCTAATCGAATAACATTGGTTTCATAGAAAATAATAAATAAAATTACAACATCCCTCTCTTTTCCCTTGATGTCATAAAATACAGTTATTAAATAATTATTCCTTTAATATCTATAAATAACTTTACACACATTAATGCGCCTTTTTAACACTTAGTACAATAAATGTTAAGTAGTCAAAGTACTGACAACGGAATAAAGAGTATAAAAATATTGCGTTCTTTAAATTTCAGTTCTGTCATTTTTGTGATTTTACGTATTTAGGCATTTGTATTCGAAATCCGATTTCTTTTATAATAATCGAAAACGTGGAACAAGTTACAAATACAACCATATGTAACCTTTATAATATAAAATAAAATAGAAAAATATAAAAAAATAATATTTATTTTAGTATTAATTTTAATTAAATATGTTGTGAAATGATAAAATCATATGTACACAACCGCTCAAATCAAAAATATTTTTCTTACTAGCAATGATTTTCACATTCCGAAATTCAAATAAATCCAAATTACATATAAGAAAATACTACTAAAATGAGTATTTGCAATTTGGCATTTCATAAATGAGGTAGAAATGATAATGTGGCACGAACATAGCATGCTGTGTGCATTTTCTATTTAAAATAAATTAATTGCAGATGTAACTTTAAAAAAAAAAATGGAAAATAATACCGATCATACAATCCCTGTGGAACGACAATTTCAAAAGTTAATACTTTTTTATATTATCTATACGAAATAATGTTATTATATAATATAATGATATTATGAATTTGATTAGTCAAACACTTTTACTCTAATTTGCACTATATACTTTTTTCATTTTATTTTTAATATGTTTGTTAAATTCCTTACTTGTTATATTTTCCTCCAATATCCACATGTAACGTGTAGAAGCTTCATGAACATAACTTCAATGTACAACAAAATTAATCAACTGTCATGAAGACATACGGAGCAACTTTTTATATTTTATTATTCATTAACTAAAACAAAATAAAATGGCGATACAGGATGGCAGTCAGAAAAGAAGTTTCTAAAAATAACAAAATTTCTTTAACTTCATTATGGATATGTCAATTTTCTTCTTAGTTTTTTATTAAAAACCCTTATCATTAAATTTCTAATAAAGTAAGATGAAAGTTTAGTACAATCTTCAGAAAGAGCAATCAAACTTTAACAAATGGGCGGATGAAGTGGACGAAATTTATAAGGTTTACAGGATAACAGTTCAAGTGATAAAGAGTAGCAAATAGATGGAAACATAATAATTACAGAACATAATAAAATAGATAGTCTGCTGCTAAATGATATGTGTTTAGTTTTCAGTCTTTAGAAAGTGTTGCGTTTTAAATTCACAACGGAGCAAATAAGTTATGTATTACGAATTACGCTTGCATAATGGGAACCTAATGAAGAATTCATAGTCGAAGCTAATGGTGCTTAACGCTTAAATCGTATTCCGCTATCTACATTAGTTAATTAAACGGTGCCCTCAGTACGAATTGGCGTCAAAAGCTTTAGCACCGACTGTTTATAGTTGTTCCATAATGATTTTTTTGTTGATATTCTTTACGATGAACATTCCTACCAAGCGTATGAGACTTTAAGCCACATGTATACGTTTAAGACAAATTTACTTACGTAATCGTCAAAGTTAGTTATTATTTCCAAATTTGGCAATATATACTATTACAGATTTTTTATGGCCCCAAGGTCAAAGTAAATTTTAAAATTATTATGTTATTATTGCGATATGATACTTATTAACTATTTTTTATGAAGAACATCTAGCTTTGTAATGTTAAAAATAGAGTAGATATAGAATTATGAGCCGAAAAATAGTTTTATAAATCAGAGGTAAAGTAAAATAAACAAATAGCCTTGTTAATTCTGTAACCTATATCTTTTCATACAAATAGGTCAAGCGGAAATACACGGAATAGGTCGAGGCGATCTTTTTTAATCACAGCTGGTAGATGATGGACCGCAGAAGTTGAACGCATACGTCCAAAGCAAAATTAACTTCTGTTCTCTAATAATAACAATTTTATGACAGCTAATGTGTCAGCGCCACATAATTAAATAAAGTTATTTACATTACAGCAATCGAACTCATAATAAATTCTCACGGATAATGTATAAGTAATTATTACATGACATACGTATTTTAACATGAATGTTAATATTAATTGTAACTTGTAAAATGTGATTATTAATATTATTGCTATTGGATAAAAATGATATTGTAAATGTACATACATCTACATTCTTATTATATTATTTTCACTTCTCTTTAACATATACAACGTAAAAATTTTAACAAACTCCAGTGTTATACGGTTTCCTTTTTTATTTAAAGTTTTAATTTCTTTAAAAAATATATAGTTTATTCTACACTTCAAATACGTTTTTACATGACGTAATTAATTTTATTAATATTTATACTTTGCCGCCATAACTCTCTGATATTTTCTATCTTCGAAGGGGTTATCGAAACCCTTAATATATTTCTTTAAATAACTTAAGTACATTAGAATTCAGATATGATACCCTCATTTACCGATACAAAAAATTATACATAGCTCACAAAGCATTCATTCTGTTAGAAAGTAAAATTGGTGTTTAGCATAAAACTATAATGTAATAAAATAAACATTGATAAAATACTTTGTAATAAAATACGAAAAATAGAATATAAAATACATATTGTAGAATTTAGGAACATAGAGCAAAAGAATGTGCAGAATTCAGTGTTGTTACAAGTTCTTTAATCCCTTTAGGAACTTGAGCACCTATTATGAAGTAGGACCCTTTAGAGAGCATAGATAAAATATAACATAATAAAATGCATTATATGTAATGTAACATTTGCTTAAAGAGGCAAAATGTTCAGTGCTCTCTAATTGCACTTAAGAAAAGGGTAAGAAAATATTTCTATACAATACATAAAATTTACGCATTACTCTTATTCAGTTAATATGTATCAATAGTAAAATTATAGTTATATAGTTAAAAACACACCCGGACACATCACATTACAATCAATTTCAGAATATTAATATAACAAACAACATAGTTGTTACAAATTGTACTTTACAGTACCTACAACATTTCTCTTTTTGAATATACATATTATAATTTTTTCGTTTGAACATTAACTGCCTTTAAAATATCCATCTGGATAACATTAATGATCCATTTTAGCACCTTATATTATATAAATTTTTCATATTACATATTTATCACATTTAAATTGCACATCCAGAGGACAGTAGTACATAAGAGAAGTAAATTAAATTAAAATTGTATGTGTATATAAAAAAAGTTTCAAAAGTCAGTCACAAAACTTTGAGGTGTATATTACATGTAATGCTATCCCCCAGTACCATTGAAGTATTGAGCATGTTTTGTATAAGGAGCAGCAATGTGGTAAGGTGGGGGCTGACCTCTCATGTATACAGTCTCTGAAAGTCCACTTGGACTATGTCGGTGACTCACAACACTAGGTGTATTCGATGAAGCTGGCATAGCATCATATATCTCATACATATTATGACTAGATATAGGTTGTACATGTGGAAAGCTACCATCATCGGATATGAGAGGTGTGTTTGTCATGCGATATGGATTTGTAGCATTTGTGTGACCAGTAGGTGAATAAAGCTCCGGAGATTGAGATTGAACATAAGTTGGACTTGATGCTGACATATCATATATGTTGCAGTTAGTTGATGCAGTTTGATGCAATGCATTATAATGATTGCTATCAACATTGGGAGGGGGGTACATGTTATTGTAATTACACATATTAGGCATTGTTGTTGAACTAACCATGTGACTCACAGTATGGACTCTTGGGGCTGATAAGTCCCGGCCTACATGGGGATGATAATTAAATACATCATAGTTTTTAGGGGGATAAATTTTTTCGGAACCACAAGGCAAGCCATCGCTTGCATAGGTATTAGTATGGTAATTGTTTTCTGGATGGCAAGCTGAGTCTTTCCTTGCATACATGGGCTCAAAATGTGGTAAGTTATCCATCCTACACCTTGTACCATATGGGTTTTCATGAAATTGAGGACTCAGTATAGTTTCTTCTCTAGAATGCCTTTCATGAGAACTAACACTTAATCTCTGCATCTGATTACAAGTATCATCAGAACATTGATATGAATGCTCACCAGACATTGGATAATTTTGATTTTCATGTGCATGACTTCTGTAATTGTTAGTCACTAATGAAGAACTGGATCTGGTAATGTCTTGGCGAGGAGAATATCTTTCATTCTGTTTATAATGTGATGGACCTAATCCACAAGTGCCCACATTTTCATCCTTATATGATATGGCTTCAGTATTACTATCAGAATATAAAGCATGATCCACACTTTTATATGTCTTGTCCTCCTCATAGTTTAAGTCTAAAGGCTTGTCATATGCATTTTCAGGTGGTAAATTATCATAGACAGATACTTTCATTGGATCTTGGACATTACAACTGTCGGGATTTATATTATTTATATCAGTTTTGTTATCAGAAGCAAATCTCTGTTGCAAAGTTGGGGTTATTTTGGCAGCTTTAATATGAACTGCATTCTGCATAGGTGGGGGTACATCCTGTGTGCCATCTTTATGAATATTTCGTGCATGTTTTGCCATAGCTCTTAATTCTTTTGGATATGGTGTAGGTGCTCTTCTCAACTGGCCAGGCTTTTCATTGGTCTTTACAGCTGGTTTCATGTCTACAAAACTTATATGTCGAGGAACACTTTGAGTTTCTGATTTCACATTCTCCAATTTAATGTCAATGGGAGTTAAAGGCACTTGAGGAAAGAGAAAACAGGTCAGAACTTGTTCATAAGTATTTGGATCTACTTCAGAATGCATAGGCACTAGTGGTTTGCTTTGATTTTCAGACAGCCAAAGGGCCACTAAATTATCACAATTCAACAAGGATTGGGGAAGGTAGCTCAATGAATTTCTTACCAAATTCAGAACTCTTAAAGAAGTTAGATGTCCAATTTCAGGTGGAATTTTTGTTAACTTATTAGAGCGGACTGACAGAACAGATAATTTAGCACAACTTCCAATTTCTGGAGGAATAGCCCTTAACATGTTTTCATCAACATTTAAATATTGTAGTTTTCTCAAGAGACCAATGGAAGATGGTAGTTTGTCTATATAATTACTCATTAACATAAGTTCCTCTAAATTTTTTAACTGACCTATGCTTTCTGGTATACCGTAAAGTCTATTATTGTCTAACTTTAGGGCTGTTAAGTTACTTAACTGTCCAATAGTGTCTGGAAGTTGTGTGAGACTATTCACTGATAAAGTAAGATCTTCAAGACGGGAGCAGTAACCAATTTCAGGTGCTAACTCTTCAATCATATTATTGCTTGCTTCTAAGTGTATTAAGTTGTCCAATGGCTTGATGACAGCTGGAATTATTGTAAAGCTATTGCTATCTATCCAAAGTTCTTTTAACTTGGAAAATCTTCCGATAACTTCAGGGAATTGTTGAAATTCATTTTGACCTATATCTAGTCTTAAAAGGTCAGTTGATCTTGACAATGATTTTGGAAGGATCATAAGATAGTTATCCCTTAGTTCAAGTATTCGTAAATTTGCGAGACGGCCGAAGTTTCCAGGAAGATACTCCAGATATGTATCATTTAAATATAAATCTTGCATTGCTATTAAGTTTGTGATAGTTTCTGGTAATTTTTCTAATGGATTTACACTAAGATCTAGAAACATCAAATTTTTTAATGATTTCATGTTATCCGGTATGGATGCTAGGGTGTTTCTACTAAGGTTCAAATGCTGTAAGTTAACCAACGACGATATGGCTGTGGGGATGGCCTGAAGCTCATTGTCACTCAAATCTAAATACTTTAAGCCATGACACATAAAAAGCTGACGCGGTAATTCGGTGATACGATTGCTTTGACATAATAGCGTTTCGAGAGTCCTCTCGTAGACAAACACTTCCGTCGGCACATCCGTCAATGAATGGTGAGAGTAATCTAATTCCACTATATCTTCTACACCAGGTCTAACACAACACAAAAAGTCGAATGGCATTTTTCAACTAAAACTACACTACACTTCACTAAAATAGAACAAATTGATAAAAGAATATTTAACCCACATTAGGATTTTCACATTACAAAGTCTGACATTCTAAATGTTTTGGTAGTAATTTACTTTTAGGTTTAATGCATATGCTAGGATTTCCAGTCTACCTCTTAAAGAGTGACTACTTTTTAACAATAATAAATACAACTGGAATGAATCACAATATATTCATCTGATTCACCTTCCCCTCCCGAACATAGATAATAAACGTTTGTATAGTTGTCAAAGTCAGAATAGAGTTGAAATTGAAATACCTATATGAAATTACGCGAAAGCTTGCATTATCATTTTTAAACATGAATACAGCGGAAAAAAGGACAAAATAATACACTTTTTCCTTTAGGTAAAATTACAGTGACAGAAGAATAGAGAACATATTTATAACCGCTAGATCATTTAGCAACATAATCTCCTTAATGATTTACAAAAGAGTATCGTAATAGTTAAAAAAATACATTTGTCATCAGTTCAGGTCCTACAAGGTATTATTGTAGTTATTTTTTTTACAATTCAAATTATGCAAGCATAAATCAACCGGAAATCAACTGCACTTTATATGTGTAATATACTTTTTAGAAATTATTTATTAGTAGTTGTTCTATTTGAACAAGAGGTACATGTTAAACTTAAAGAAAATAAATGTATTATATTTTTAAATTATATTTTGACTTGTGTAGCTGCTTATATGTCATGTACGAAAAATAAACCAAAACAAAAATATATTAAAGTTAAAAGTAAGTAGTTAGTTAAGTGTGTATTCTACAAAACACAACTCTATTATGGCACTAAGATAGTGCTGGTACAGACTATATTAATTATAATTATCTACGTATCTAATTGATCAATGTCACTAATAAATTACGATTGACGTAACCAGTTTAATGTTTACATGACACTTGAGATTTGACGTTTAGTTTAAAAATAGGTACTGTTCTGGTACAGTTATTTAAATTGAGTATTTGTATTAATGAATTGATTATAGTTAAAAATGAAAAACACCGCTTTTAAAGTATTTCATAGAGGAAAATATTTTATATCAATCAAACGAGGCTTTGAAGAAGCTAAAAAAGACATAACGATAACTGTTGAAAAACTTTTTGAAAACGATTCGTTGGTTTGTTGATTTCAAGTTCAACTATGTTCTTTTTTTTATGGAACAGTATTTTTTAAACGTGGTACTTGTAATAATTTCTAGAGGGTTATCTTATCGGACGAAGAAGATGCAACATTTCTATACAGAATTTTATTAACAAGATGCGACTACGAAGAACTGAAGAAACAACAAGGACTTCTTATAGACTTTGACAATTTTCCGTCACAAGTAGTTAGATTACTGCAACAATGTGCTTCAAATAGCATGTAATGAATGAAGTTTCCATATTTTTTAATCCATTTTTATTAAAACTGTTAAGAAGGATAATTCCAATATATATATACATATATATCATTTGGTTTATGTTTTAGGTTCCTGATACTTCAACTTGTTACACCAATTCTCTACAATTTTGAAGTTGTAGAACATAATGAATTTAAAAGACTTGTACATTTATCGCTTAAAACACAACCAGCAAATGACACTGAACTCAAGCAACACATGGCTGATACAATTGTGGAATTAAAAGTATAAAAAGTGATATAATTTAATAGATTTGTGACTTAATATAAATTTAATGTTTATTGAATTTTTCAGAAAACACTAATGACACTAAAAAGTTCATCATCAAGCAATGAAATGATGTGGAGTGAAAAATGTACAAAATTAGAAACAAAAATTCATGATTTAACTCTAAACTTATCTAAAATTGAAGAAGAAAAGTTGAGGCATGATATAGAATATAAAGAAAACTTAAAATTTGAAAAAGATAGGCTTGTACAAGTATGAAATATGTATTCATTTTATACTTTAATTTATTATTATCCTTCATATGATTTTTACTCTGTAATTAGGAGAAAATTCAATGGCAGAAACAAAATGAGGCGCACACAAATAACTTACTAGCTGCATCCCAAGACAATTTAAATAGAAAAGACAAACATATAGAAGAACAAAACCACAAAATAAAACAATTGAGGGACAAAATATCACAAATTGAAAATCAGTTAAGGTATTTCAAGGTTTTCATATATATTATTTTCATAATTAAATTTCTAACTAATTGTGCTTTCGAAACCTAATTATATATATTACTTTCTAGAATATGCAAATGTTATTTTCTTATTCTGTTACTGAATACCACAATTGAAAAAAAAACATATTTCTATTGCAGTCAACAATTTCATGTCAGACTGTTGTTCAAAGTTGAACCTGATATTATTCTTAGATTGTTTTTTAAAAAGTCATTGAAACACCAATATACATATATTTTCATTAGTCATAGGTATTCTTAAATATAATCCTTTAGGGAATGGTTTTTCAGTTGTTCGAGTAACTGTTATAATAACAGAATCTTCCTTTCCCTTACGATTATTTTTGTATATAATTTTTATAACCACTACATGTTTTCAGTGAAAAGATAAACAGGTCCAATTATCTAGAAAAGGAATTACAAAGAATTCACCTCGAAGTTTCGACCTTGAGCGCTAGAAATTCAACCCTTGAGAGAGACGTTATTGACAAAGAAAAACTTATCAACCAGATGAATTCAAATTGTACCTATTTAGAAAAAGTATGACAAATGAAACTTCATAATATAATTTCATATTCTAATTCTATAAGATATTTAAATAATTGATGTCTTGTTTCAGACAGTCAAAGATAATTCAAATGTTATAAAAGAATTAAATGAAAACATTCAATCATTGAAAAATGAAAAGGTGAGCGGATCATTTAACAAAACAAGCCATTATAACGTAAAGTATTATATATATATATGCTGTTTATATAATTACAGAGTAATCTTGAGAGGAGACTAAGCCTTAGTGAATCATTAGCAAATAAAAACACAGAAGCAGCTCAATCCACTACAGAACAATTACTTAAAGCCAATCAAATTATCACCAAACAAAATAATGATCTTCTTGAAATTAAAGATAAGGTAATATTATAAAGCCTACGTTATTCATTGTCAATGTTACCGATTAATTTATTTAATACATTTTTATAGCTTCTATGCAGAACAGCAATCGCGTTGGAACAGGAAAAAGTTATAGAAGGCAACATGAAAGAAATTGAGGATCTTAAAATAAAAATTAAATCTAGCTCAGAGGAAATTGAAAAAATTAAAAGTGAACTTGACGCATTTAGAGAAATGTATAACAAAAATGAGGAAGCATTAAAAGATCGAGATGAGACTATAAAAAATAATAATATGGGTACCTAAATTGATACAATTGTTTTAAGTATTACATTCTTAATTTCAATTAAAATTGTTTATTTTTTTTAGTGATCCAGTGGCTTCATAAGAAACTAGAAGGCAATGGAATGGGAAGAAATGATCATCCTCATAAGAGCAGCTCAGATTTTCAATCTGCATCATCAACACCTTATTTTTTACAAAAAAATGTACAGAACTGTTCTCAAGAAACAGATGAATCAATTAATTTTTATGCTACCTCTAAATTGTATGTACTGCTTACAACTCTAACTTACTGTTATCATTTATTTTTCTTTCTTAAATTTATTGTTTTTTTTTAGATCCAGTGTGGAAGAAAGTCCTAAACCATCAGGTGCAGATAAAAAAGGCTTGGATCCAAAATATTTAAAACCAGCTACTGAAGGAAATAGAATACAAAAAAAGGGTAATTTACTTTATAACTGGCTTTGGCTTTCTCTAGTACATGTTGGGTAGTTTCTCCATCAAAAATTATTTTTATTTCCTTTTCCAAGAACTTATGTACCTCCAGGTCACAAGTTATTGAAAATAGATCACCAGCTAAGCCATATCAACATTACTGATATATCATTGCTTACTATCTTATAAATATTACTATAAAAATATAGAATTTGTAATTATTTAAGAAAATTATTTTGTTACAGACTGTTTAAGAGAAGCTGCTAATGCTCAGAGTAAATCTGGAAAAGAAAATAAGCATGTTGATTTACCGAAGGTTGATTTTAGAGAAAAAAAGTCTTCAAGACCAACGACTTATCGAGCTACGCCAGTTTCAGCATATTTTCCCTAACATTAAAGATAATATTTATAGTTTAGTCGAAATGTATTATCTGTTTTTTATTAAATTTTTTAAAACAATTGCCTAACTACGAGTTTTATTTTAATTATTTTTTAACAATTTTCGTTGTTGTTGTAACGATGTCTTAGTTCATTAAGAATAACGACATTATATAAATGTAAGATACTATTTTATCTTATAATATAGTTTGATTCAAGAAATTATATTTTTAGTTTATTTATATATCATAAACTAAGTTTTGGTATTCTGTATATGCTGTCTGCAGTCTGTCATACGTCAAATTCGCGCCGAATCTTATCTTTAAAAGCCGTTTTAAGTTGTTTCAACTTTAAAGCTTTTGTTGAAATCATTATTACTATTTGGTTCAATTTTATTTAATGTATGAATTTGCCTTACAGTCTTTAAATAAAACGGGATAATTTGTTTTATAACTTTAGTTTCTACTTAAGTAAAATGTGGAATGGTAAATTTCTAATTGGAAATATATTTTTATAATTAAAAAAATAAAGATAGAAATATGTGTCTCTGTATATAATTTAATGTCTATTATATTTATTTGTTCAGATCAATCGAGAACTGATGGCGGATTCTTCAACAGTCAAAACGAATTTGGAAATGTAACTAACACTCCCAACCAAAGGCAAAAGTCTGTAAGAATACGATTTATAGAATATTTTTATAAGTATCCATTTATTACAAATTCGTTTAAAACTAATCCCTTAATTATTCGTTGTCATCCTTTAATTCGTCTTAAATTTATAAAATCAACAAAACTTTAAGACCGTTGGCTTATTTTTATAGGCGAGACGTGCTTCACGCACTGCCCCAATAGTTATAAAACAGGCTTTAAATTGCGGGGACGAAGGTGTTAAAATATGGGGCACAGAAATACAAATTGTGTCAATTGTTGCTCGTGTTCAAAATATTAGAGAACAAAGTACCAAAATCACATACACAATACAAGACATAACTGGTAGGATGAAGGCTGTTCTCTGGTTAGAACAAGAATCAATGGATGAAAATGTAAGAGAACTCCATAACATCTTTATTAAATATGTAATTTATAAAAGTACACAAAAATTAACCCAAAATTTTCACAGGATCAATCTACACCAAAAGTTCATGTTAATGATTACTTACAAATTTATGGCAATGTCAAAACCAATAAAGGAAGGAAGGTTCTTATGGCTTTCAAAATTATGCCCGTAACTGATGTCAATGCCATAACATTCCATTATTTGCAGTGCCTCAACAACAAACTTAAATTGCAACCTGGTATGAAAAAGGTAAGGACAAGGACTGCATATTAATTTACACATAAAATGGTTCTTTAATCAAAGCAGTCATTTCCAATATATAAAAAATTATAATAATTGTATTTTGCATACTACAGCTGTGTATTATAATTAGATTATTAGTCCTTTAAAATTTTCTTACTTTAGGATTTTTTGTGTTCCATAATATAACTAGGAACCATATTATAAATTATTTTTGATATAAAATTTCAAGAGTATATAGATAACATTAATGTTTAATTAAAAATTATATCGTACTATTTTTATAAAAATCTTCTGTTTAAAAGGGAATTAAGTTTGTAGATATCAAATTTGTTTATTTCAGGATGTGGAACCCATTATTAATAATTCTTCCATGATGGGTGGATTGCCGGCCAACTCGATGGTAGGAATGAATGATAACATGTCATTCAATGGATTGAATGTCCGTCAAGTGATGGTGTACAAACTGATATCATCGGCAGCATCAGACCAGGGTATAAGCAAACAGGATTTGCTATCGAACTTGAGGGATCGTATGACTGAAGTTGAATTGGAGTAAGTAGGAGTATTTAAACAATTTTTTTGTAATATTTCTTAATTAATAGTCTGGGGAGAAGATTTCAAAATATTTAATGGTAAAGTTTAAGTGCTGCAAATTTTTTTTCATCAAAGGTAAAACAATACATCCCTTTAAAAAAAAATTAAGTGACCTAGGTAAATAAAATTTCAGCAAGTCAATTTCCAGATATTACAGATACTGTAATAAAACAAAAAATCCTTATATAAGTGATAATACAATAAGTTTGTTTAGTACATATACAATAAAATAAATTACTGTCTTCAATTTGATTCACATTTTAGTCAATGTGACAGGAAAAATATTAGCTCAACCTCAGAAAGCATTTTTCAGTTTTAATTAACACTCATTACCAACTCATTCAATACTGACAAACTTGTAAGCAAAACTCAGTAAAACATATTCACTAATATTGTTTCAAATATGACTGTTGACTTGATGTAAATCAGAAAAACAATAAACAAGAGTTTTATTTGTTCTTAAATTATTGATAACTTATCTTTCATATGAACAAAACAATATTATTTTTTTTTAATCTTTTACAGGAACATTCTGGAATTCATGTGCAATGAAGGTCATATTTATTCAACTATTGATGAAGAGCACTTCAGGGCTACTTAATGCAAACAATGCCATTTCACCTGCAACTATTTTTTTATACATTACTGAAATAAAGATGAAAGTTTAAAAAAGATGTTTTATTACAAAACATAAATAAAATATGGTTTCCTTATTATGTAATACATTGAGATATATTCAGATCATTATAGTTCATCTCGTACAGATTTGTTTTTAACATCTGGTTTCTTCCCTGGATATGTTTGGCTTTCCAGCTGCACATCTTTGAGTTCATCTTGATCAGTAAGATACTCCTTTGCCGTCCAAGCTTGGGAACCATCTTTAAACATAAATATAGCTCTGTCATCATCTATAAGATACCTGTAACAAAGTAAGACTGGTTATAACACAGAAATATTCATAGGAAATCAAAAAACAAACAGCAATATGCACATTATAATGTAAGGGATTGGTTACACAATCTAACTAACTCAATTCACTTGTGTGTTAAAACTTACCTCTCTGCTTGTATATGAGCACTCCAAAGACCAGACTGCCATATCTTAGTCAACTCTTCAGTCCTGTGTCGAGATGGTTTGTTAGCAACAGTTACAAACATCATAACTGTTTGTCCTTTTTTTGTTGCTTGCATCACTGATTCAGGGTTAGACATATCCAACTTAGTTAAATCAAGAGATGGTGGCTTACGCAAATGTTCTGGTAATTCGTCTTCAGGTAGGGGATCTTCATCTTCTTCCCACTGATCGAAAAGACTAGACGTGAAAGTCTCATGGTTAGATAAAGTTAACATTTTATTCATTTTAAGTTATAGTAATTACCGTTCCATATCAGCATCGCTGAAGTCCCGTATATCTTTCTTAGCCCACGCCGGCTTTTCCTCGTCATTATATTTTTTTGCCGAAGTTAAGGTAACACAAACCAATATTATTAAATACAGACACTTCATATTTTTAGCTATAAACACAAGATAGCGAAATATATATTAATGACGAAATTTATTCTACAGTGTTTTGAAAAGATTGCAGCTTTTCACTGATTTTACTTATTATTCTTAACAGTCTCTTCTATATATCTGTATATAGAAAATTTTTATTTTTAAAGAGATGCATTAACTAGAAAAAAGGCAAATTGGAATGCATTAGGAAGCTAACAGTAATTACAAGGAACTTGTTATTTCAACGCGGCTGAAATAAATTTATAGAAATGAATGACAACTGATATTGACAGTTAATATCCATTGATTCGGTAAAGTGAAATTATATATTTTAAAGAAAATGTTTAAAACTATTATATTAAATATACTCGAAAGCCTCAAGTTTTCTTTATGAAACGTTCTTTGATTTCTTATTCATTATTTTTTTGCAAAAATGTATTTTTTCCATAACGCAATAAATTCAATTGGAACAAAAACATAAATAAGGTACTATGGTTTAACAAAAAAACATTTATTAATTATTGCTTTTTCCTTTTTAGATTTAAAAAAAATATATATTTGATGAAAGTTATACTTAAGTTTTTTTTACTTGTTAGGGATAAAGTCACACCGATAAAAATAAAATTCTCTATTTAATTTCTTTAATATTTAAAATAAACCACATCTACTGAAAATACAATTACACATATTCATATAGTATAGAAACTTTCTCTTTGATTTGCTAATTTACGATGTATTTCTTAAATCTGGTTAACGTCCAATGTAGAGAGTAAAATTTTCAAAAGCATCGTCGGAACTGTTCCTGAGGGTAGAGGAAAAAGAATATAATTACATTTGGTATCCAGTTCGAACTTAATATTATTTAAAACTTTCGTCTCCACAATAGAATTAGCTTCTACATTACCAAAAATAACAACGGCATGATTTAAAAAATGAAGGTTTTAAACCATAAATTAAAAAGCTAAACGTCATCATTTAATAAAAAACTTAAACGTGTACGTCAACATTTAATGTCATCTGTCATTACCATTTGAACTTGAAAGTCAAAAAGAATTCAGACGTCAGCACAACGTCAGATAGAGTTAACAGTTTGTCAGAGTGTCGGCTATCATTCTGATCCTGTGTTGTTTTGTATTTTGAAAATACCATTAAAATTATTGATATGGGAATCATGAAATTCTAAAGTCTTAAACCATACTTCATATATTAAAAGACATCCTATTCTTATTTTACTTTTGTGTTGTGTATCGAGTTTTTTTAATCGTGTTCCGGAATAAGTGGTTAGGGTAGAATTTCATAGGATTACATTAGCCGGGGTGGGCATCATGGACCAAAGTAGTATTACACCAAATACTTCGAATCAGCAGTTAGTAATTAACGGAGACAATGAATCTGCAACTGCATTGTTGAACGAGAAGCAGGGTAGAAAGCGCGATAGTTTGAGAGATGTCACCTTCTTCGAATTCATGACCGTCGGTATATTGTGTTATGTTAACCTCATCAACTACATGGACAGGTTCACCCTCGCCGGTAAGTGGTACTACAGAGTTTTTTATTTACATAATACAAACTTGTAACTAAATATCAAAGAATTAGGTTAGTATGCTATGGTTTATGTAATAACTGCAGAATCTACATGATATTAATTTCAAGGTCAACTTACACAACAAACAAAATCTAATATTGTTTAGTCCTCTCCTATTCTATTTTAACTTCTTATAATGAAGTTATTGTAATAAGTATTGTTGGAAGAATATATATGGCAAGATCAATGAAAGATTTTATTATAAGAATAAGATTAGTCTTAGCCTTGTTGGTGGCAATGGCTATGAGAAAACATTTTTAAATTTTGTACTTTATTTCTCTATGGAAATAACAGAAGTATAAACAAAGTCCAGTGCTAAGTCTTATAAGAGTTTTCTAAATACAATTTTTTGATAGCAAATATTATGTGGTATTGATAAACATTGTAATTTTTATTACCTGTTATAAAATTAAATTATTATTGTATTAACATTTTCCATCAATATGTATATAAAATACTAACAATTCAATGGACTTTATTATTAAGCTATAAAGCTGTTAAACAGTTTTCTTGGCTTTATTCATTATATTATCAATTAATTAATGTATATGGACATAAATATAATATTTTAATGAGGTCTCAAACGTTGAGAGTATTAATTTAAATTAAACTAATATTTTCGGATCTTTTCTCTCATCTGACCTCGTCTGTCTGGCCATTGCTGCAAAGTAACGGAAGCGTCGGGATTATGAAGTCAAAATAATAAAAAAACCGCGTAGTGAATCCGATAAACGTATCTGAGAATTAGGCCCTCAACAGTCCGAAATCCTATAGAGGGTTTAGGTTCAACTCTCAATGAAGAATACAAATGTTAGCAATAATTTTTAATATTATATACAATTAAGCCAAAATTGTGTATTTTATATATACATATATGCAAAAATGTTTGTCAATACATGTGTAAACTGTTACATGAAGGGTACCATAGGATTATAGCCTTTGATTTTGCCCTGGTTGGTTTTGAAGAACAGCCTCCAGAAAGCCATTCTATCGTGATTTATATTTCTTTGGAGAGAAAGTTCTGAGTCAATAATCAAGCAGTTGAGGTAGTCTTTGGTGACGGGAAGCCATTTGACAGGAAGCAGCTCTGTAGCTTCCGGTGTTGGGTTCCTGTGAATTTTTTATCATCGATTATTGCTTATGTCGGCCACAGTTTTAATTAAAATTAATAGATTCTGTTTATTAACAAAATGCTTAAAAGCAAAAAGTGGTACATAGTTTTGTTTTTTTAATACAATTAATGTGAACCGGCCCCATACATAAAACATTACACAACGCTTAAGATGGGAAAACCACATTTCCCTTTAAATATAACCTAATGTACGCTATAATTTATATTATGATATAAATAAAGTTTTTACGGCGAGGTCTCCTTTTAAATAAAACTGATCCGCCGTTCCTTGTGTCACAAACACTCAGACGGCATGATCATTCGTAGTTTCTTACCCGTATTTGACGAAATTGGTCCACAAGGTCGTCATCACATCAATGATGTGTTGATCCTCTGCTGTCGGGATGGAGGGGTCGTGGTACATGTCAAACAAGAAGCTGATCTCGTCGGCGTGGGATGCACCCTCCTCGGTGACGTTGCGCTTTTTCTTCACGAAATTTCTGTCACCGCTGTAAGAAAACACGTAGTGATACAGGTTCTCGGCACCGTTTCCCAAAAACTTTTCTATGCTTTCGTGGACGGGGTAAATGAAATTGTGATCGGAGCTGAAGTCAATTATTTCCCATTTCACATCCGGACTGAATTCCTCATCCCCGATATAAAAATGTCGGACTAGTGCCGCCATCTCGTGGAATTCCTCGTCGTATTCCAGTACAGCGCTCAAGGAGCTGTTGAACACATCCAAGTCAGCGAAGTGACTATCAGGCAAGCTTATATAGTCGACTAAGCTTTCTTTGTTATTATAGCCTGTCAGTATGGGAACATTCCTCGCCATTGGGACCTTAGAATTTCTAGGATGTTCCCTAACTATACTCTCGACGTTGTCAAATTCTTTCTCTACGCACACACCGAATGCCATGGACATCTCTGAAGCGGCTGCGATCACCAAGCTACTATCTGTTTTTGCTAAGAACGATATCGCCTCTGACGAGCTATCTGTGTCAAAACCCAGTCTTCCAGCTAGTCTTATGGCTTGTGTTACATCAGTATCGGTTATAACCCACGGGCTGTATACGGAACCGCTTTGTAAGATAAGACTATTAAACATCTTTTCCTGTTGGGACCAGAGGTGGAACTCCACGGACACGGCACCAGCGCTTTCACCCATTAGAGTGATTTTGTTCACATCCCCGCCAAATGATTCGATATTATCTTTAATCCAGCGAAGTCCTAATAGCTGGTCCTTAAGACCCTGGTTCCCGGGGACCTCGGGAGTGTCCAAGCACATGAAGCCATATGGACCAAGTCTATAATTTAGAGTAACCAAAATCACATCATGTCTGATAAGATACTGTGGTCCAAACAAGTATCTGCCGGAGAATCCATTCTGGAATCCACCTCCATGGATCCACACCAGAACCGGTAGTTGGTTTTTGGAGCTGGCTACGTTCGGTACGTAGATATTCAGATGAAGGCAGTCCAGGGACCCGACAATAGTGTTATTAAATTCTTCTATTTGTGGACATACAGATGAGTCGTCGTCCGCGAGGAATGTTTCTTCGAATTTTGGATAGGGTGTGGCGACCTAGAGATATTAAAATATATAGTTACTGTTATTTAAAGCTAATAATGGTCCAAGCTGTGAATACGACCTAGGTAAATTTATAAACATAATCACCAAATTTATTATTGTTTTTCCGATTCCTAAGAAAGAGGCTTGTTTTTTAAGAGCGCTATGTTTGGACGTATTTTTTTGGCAAGATCTGGAGACTAAAGGACTTATCGTATTTCTACCTTAGTCGTTAGAATGACACTATGAGTGTGTATTTTAATAGGACTTGGAATAGAAAATTCCAGACATATGTATCAGAGATACTACTTCCAATAACTTGTTTAAAATCATACAAAGAAACTTTTTTTTTGTTTCTACTTTGCTATATATCGTAAAATAAAATACTCACTCCAAACGGATTATTGTCATCCACCTTTCCGAAGGGTATCCCGAGGAACATGGAGTGATCACCAGCATCAGCTCGTACGCCCCTTATAATACCCTGCTTCGTCTCAACCAATGGATCCACTCTCTCCCTTCCGTGGACAAAGCCAAGGAGAAGACAAAACTTTACCCATCTACCGCCCATGATCACCGACATTAAGACACCGAGTGTCCTAAATTTTCACCCACATCTTATCATCACATATTCATATCTATAAACGATATTTTTTCTCGTGATATGGCCATCTTTCTTTTTGTAATATGTAACTCGTATTTCTGATAAGATTATTTCAAAAAGTTGAGGAACTTAACTTGAGATAATTGTCTGCTGACGAAATTATCACAAGAATTTTCCTGTCCAAAATTCTGGCAAGGAATGCTTGCAAAACTATTTTAAGTGAAACTACAGAAACAAACTGAATCGTCTTATAACGTTGTCCTTGTTATTAGAAAATATATATTAAAGGAGCGTGTTTGTTGCAACACATTTTAATGAAGGCTGCATCAATTTTGATGGTGTTTTGACGAAAATTTTCACAAACATACATAGACAAGTGTAACGATTTGCAATGACTGTCAATGGAGGCTGCAATCAAATTTATTAATCAAATAAATAAAGCATTGATAGTCAAGGTTCCCGAGACACAAATTTTTATTCATATAATAATATTTAAGACGTTCGCGAGTTTTCATTTAAATGAAACTAACATTTTCGTTTACTACGCGTTTTATTATTTCAACTCAAT
>DVQP01000070.1:0-38801 GCA_018231745.1 Danaus eresimus
TTTTTATTATATTATATAACTTAAAAATTTTATGATAACTGTTCTTAAATTTTGTTTTATCTACCTGATTAAAAAAACAATTTAAGTTAATTTTTCGCATATGTATAATTTTTGTTGTTTTGTATTATTATCAGTTATGTATTTGTTTTCAGGGAGAGACATTATTTTTTTTAAGTAAAATATTTATATTGATTATTTCAACGAGATGAGTGTAATAATTCAGGTCACTTATAAGACTTGCCTGCTACCTTCCTCATTATACGTTTGAAAGTAAAGAGTCATACAAAAAGGAAGGATTGAATTGAAGTTTCTCAACGGTTCTTTTAATTAGGACGGATCAGTTTTATACACGAACCGCTGAAAGGCTTTTGACCCCGTCGCGAGAAACAGAGAGCTCTTATTACTTCCCACAATGACAACCGTCTCAACATAAAACATGTATTTGTAGGTAGTGTAACTTTCTAGACATTTCTTGCTCTTACTGTTTTTTACTACGCGTTTTATATCGAAGTAAAAGACTTTTTCCGTATAGCATAGTTGTACCTTGGTGTTGGATATACATTTATTTATTTGTGTGCACATTTTCATGATATGTAAATATTAAAAACGTTTTGTTATAAACTAAAAGATTCGAGAGTTATATTAAGGGTTCAAAATAATACTTTATAAAAATGTTATATTTTGTTTGTGTGTTTGTTTCAAACATGTTGTGGATTACTCGCAATGCCTTTTATTATTTGTGGATTTTGTAAAACGTTAGATTATTCGTCACTCCTATAATTGAAGATGTCTAATGAAACCTATACATACATTTGATTGGGAAGAGGTGAATTGTCTTAGGTCGCTGTATTTGAATTGCATTTATGGTCCAATCCAATCCAATAATTTCATATATTTACCATTTGTAATAAAATTGCTCATTATACAATTTTCATGTTTTGCAATCATGGTCGTTCAATATTCGTGTTTTCAAATTGCTATGTTTTAATTTTTATATTAAGCTATATTTCTTTAAGAGGAATTTATGATCTAAAGGTTTTTTTAACAGCGGACGTTGGAAACAAATTTAAATATTGTTTTGGAGTCATAAATAATGAAAACGAACGAAAAGTCACATAGAATCATAATAAATTTATCAAAAACTTGTAATATGTACAAAGAACGATAAAAAATAATATTAATATATATGTATACATAATTTTGAAATACTTCAAAGATAATATCAAGTGTTAACAATAAGCTATAAACATGTTCTGGTAAATGGGTTAAGTCTCATAATTTTTCTGCTAGCATTAAGAAAAAAAGCAGAAGAATTTAATTTCCATAACTTTCCCGACCCCGTCCAAATCCCATTACCGCAACAGAATCTTAACTCCCACTTAACTTTGAAAATAATAATATGGATATTTTAAAGCTGCTCAGAAAATTCTCACATTCGTATCGAGATCGTGTCGCAGCTCCAATATAAATGTAAATTTAGAACACAAATACAATTTTAATGGAAATATTTGTGGCTGTGGGTTCTCTTTATTTAATAAATATATGAGTTCTTAATGAATAACGTCATGAACACTGACAAGTTCACATACTTGTTTTAAATTTATGAAGGGGTAGAAGCAATAATAAAACACTTTGGGCCCGTAATTCTATTTAAACATTAAAATATTATACATTTGATATGAAAACAATAAATAAAGCTTAACCCTGACAAAAATATATTTATTGTTTTCATGTTCTATAGTGAAGTTAGTTTTTTGCAAACATTACCGACAAAAAAGGACCTCTTTATTCGGGTGATACGAATGTACTACGCACTTAAAATAATTATTTAAATTTAATTTAAAAATAATAATTAATTGTTTTTTTTTTAGTTCAAGTTAGACAATTTTTTTTTTAATTCTTAAACTTTACTGTTTGTTACCACTAGTGCCTATATATTGAACAAAAAATAATTATAACCAAAATGTAATTATATGTAACTAATGATTTTTGATTTTCGTTTTTCATTTCTTATATTATTTAGAAGAGATTAATCAAATTTTGATAGAATTTTCTTATGGTTAGCTAATCAATATTATATGAAAATAATTAAAGAGAAGAAAATATTTTTATTAAGAAAATAATTAAAGAGAGCGGTGACAATTTCATACACATATAACGAATTAATGATTGACTGTGGACCGATTTTTCACTAGTGTCAAACAATACTTTCAGCATATTCAATAAGATACAACTTATGTGTACATCAAAGTAAATTTAAATATGCCAGGCTGTTTTTATTTTATCGCATATTTCTATTGTCTGCACATCTTCGCATCAACCATTACATATTAAGACTTCTAGTAAAATACTTAGAAGTATAAAACGAATGCGCCTAACTACGGTGCTCTACGATAGCTCTTTTTTAAACTAAACGTGACTAGAAATTAAAGCACTATTGAAAGCATACTCTCCGATTTAAAATGTGTTAATAAACTAAGTTTCACATATTTGGTTGGACTTTTATTTGACATTATAATTTTTTGTACCTATTAACACTTAAAAAGTGATCCACGTAATTTACGTGGATAGGTTTAACACGAAAATTGACATTTTTAACGCCAATAGCAAAAGAAGTTTTTAAAAAGTTCATCTATTTTACTTATTATATCATGGTTATACCTTGTATATACGTATATGTGTATGTGTGTAAATTTGTATATATAAATATGTATTAACTATATTTGAAGTGAAGTAAGCATTGAGAAATCTAAAATTCGAATATCATAGTATAGCTGTTAACTTGAGGAAATCATCCCTCGAGATAAATGTTATTTATTATTGTTTTGTACATAAATAGAAATTATTTAGTATTTTTATTTTTAATAAAGTCCTGAATTTATGGTCCGCGAAAACTCTTCGGACCTTTTGCATAAAATTAGATTTTCATAACGTAACTCATCACATTTATTTTTCATCCTCAGATGTTTTCATAAGAGACGAGGTTATCATTTCATTTGGTTATTTCCTTGATGAAAAAAAGCAAACATTTGCTGCTATTAATTATTAAATAAATATTTCGATAGCTACAAAACCTACAATTTTGCACAATTTATTTACTCGTTTACTCTGGTAATAATTGGTCCTCTTACAGCTTTAACCGAAGAAAACTGCTGCACGGCTTTGCCTCTGCGCTGTTCGACCGCTGCATCCTTGGAAAGGTTTCTGCTCTACGTTGGCGAGTCATCGGCGCCATGCAAGCAATTATAATTTGGCAATATAAAAAGCGCAGACTAAAGGTAATTTAAGGTGTCGTGTGGTGTCATTCACAGCGGCGTTCCTTTTCTGAAGTTCCAGGCAATACACGACTAAGTTGTATGTTGTAAGTCAAAGTGCTGTGACGGAAGGATGTCTATGCTAGTGACGGACCCCATGCGCGGTCGAAATTAAAGTCAAAACACAAAAGTCCCTCCTTGGAGGGTGGAAACAAGAGTTGGAGTCCCGGTTGGAAATCTGTTCGAAATTTTAAAATTGCCTGCTGTAACTGCTTTGTGTAAAATAAAAATTAACAATTTTTTTTCGGCCGTTTCCAACTGCGAATGTATCACGCTGTACTTAATTGGAGCAATAAAGCAAAAGCGTTACTATTAAGTTTATATTTTCCTTAGAAAACTATTGACTCGATGGCTTTTATATTTTATCTAAATCACCTAATGACCACTAAAAGTAATTTATATATTTTTATTACGCTTTTAGTAAGCTATCAAAAAAAACAAAGAAGATTTCTTCAATATCATTATTGATTTTATATGTAAATATGACTTCATGTGTAATTAATTTAAATAAGAATTACACATGTATATGTATGTTTATGTTTATAATAAGGTATAAATAATTTCAGAGTATAAAATATTGAAAAGCTGCCACATTTACGTTTGAATACGTTTCGATATCATACATTTCTGGGTTCAAAAAACATCATCTGATTGCGTCTGCTTACATTACATTGATGACATACTGGTAAAACGATTGTATTCAAGTAAAGTTCGCATATACATACATATGGATAGTTATGTATAAACCTTTATTTTGTCTACTTTATGAGATGTACTCATTTCATATAATTAAAGGATGCAAGATTTTTTAGTTCAGGCTAAGAGTTAAAAGGTCATTTATATCTTGCACGTTTGATTATTACATTTATTTTCACAATAGTGACAACCGTATCTTACAAGCGAGCGAATGGGATCTTTGTATATTGTTTAATAATTTAATAAAATTTGATTACCAAATGTACTATTTATATAAAGCATAAGGAAATAGCACTAGGTAATTGTATAGTGGATCTGTTATCTAAGATTGGAGGTAATTTACTAATAGGACTAAGTAATTTTGCACTTGCTAATGAATAGTTCGATCCAGTCTAAAATTAGACCGTATTTACATATCGTTAACTGGGAGGGAAGTCTGATAATAATTAAGCAGCTTGTTAAATATCCTGTTACATAACGAAAGTCATTAACTATTTACATGTATAGGAAATAGTAAAAATTCACTTTGAAAATAATAAAAACTAGGGAAGTACAGAATTGCTTTTCTATTTTTTTTATTTGTAAGACGGCTTAGGTTATGTACTTTAATATAAATATCAAGAATAATAACTTGAAACAATCTAAACGGTCTTGCGTTATAAAACCGTGAAGTCTATTATTATAATAAACATTCTGTTTGTGGTTAAAACGAACGCAAAAAGGGTTCCGAATTCATTGCTGCATTACCTTTTGGTTCTGGAGCGTTGGTTCAAAAACGTGAACAATAAACGCTACATTTCATTACAAAACAACAAATATTTGGGTTTTAAATTCATAGGGTCGTTCACCATTAAGGTAAGTCTTATTGTTTTATTTAGGTTAAGAATTCTTAAGTGGAATGAAATAGATTATTTTCATAGGTAGATATTCATATTATAAGGGATCATTGATATTTGTAGCATAGTATAATATTGATACATTTAAGTAAAGATGCTTTACTATGCTACTATTTGCCTTGCAAAAAGAAACGAACTATCAAACTCTCTAATACCTACATACTGTAAGCTGAAATACACCCTTAATTACAACGCACTCGCATTCGTACTTATAATAGTGTTTTGGTTAGACTGATGATGTTATATTGTTGTTACAATACGAATGATTTATTTGTCCTGGATGTAACTGTGTGAGGTAATCCAATATTATGTCGGCTGTTTGCTAACAACAATGGGACAATTATATTGAATTCAGTCAAAATCAAAACTTTATGCTGTAAACGAAATATACTTATTTAAATAAGATATTGCAGTTCTTTTACAACTAGTAATTTCAAAAGGATTTAGAATACCCCATATGTGAGGGTATTAAAAATATTTGTTATTCTTTTGAAGATTGATAAATAACATAACAGCTTAATATTATAGTTTGTTGTGGAAGTATTCCATTGTATTTATGTAATACAGAAGTTGCAGAAATACGTATAATAAATATAATAAAAAATATTTATAATATTATCAAAAATAAAATGTTATGGTACTTGGAAGCTGCGAATTGCAAGAATAATTATGTTAAACTTGGCGCTTTATCATTAATTAATCGGGAAAACGCAGAACAAGGTGCTACGTAGGAATTTATTGTGTATTAGATTCCACAGTTTTCCTCAATTTTTTCATATTATCTGATATCAGAGTTTGAAAAATACCTCTAAATATTGTTCTCTAAGCAGTTTGTCTTCGAATGCATCGATATTTTGACTAAGTAGTACAAGTGCAGTAAGTTTGTTATCTATACTAATATTATAAAAAGAAAAACTTTGTATGTTTGTAATGAATGGGCTAAAAAACTACTTGATCGATTTTAAAAATTCTTTCACCATTCGAAAGTTACATTATCCACGAGTAACATAGGCTAGGTCATATTTAAAAGAATAATAGGGTTAAGTTAAATATTGGGTGTTTTTTTTTTATTTTGTAACCTAAAAATAATTTAAAGTCAAATGTTGTTTGTAGAGAAGCTCTACAATAATTGCTTTAGTTATCTATCCTAAAACGACGGATTGCACTCCGGGACTGCCGGCAGAAGGAAAAACTATTTATTAATTACAATTAAATATTTTCCTCATTAACAACTTTAACATCCACATAAAGAAAATCTATGCTGCCTGCGGATGATGACTGCATCGTGGATGTTTATGTCGGTGTCTGTGAATTGACCTGGGAATCATTTTGCTGATCTTGTCATTCCTGGGTAGGCTTTTTGCAGCGGTAACCGATATCCACGCGGGCGGAGCCGTGGGCCACTACTAGTCTAACATAATCAAGTTTTAATATCATCAATAAAATAACTAAAAACATTATTTTTGATTTGGGGTTGCCACATTTTTATGAAACTCATATATAAAAGTGCCGTAAAATATATATATCTATGTACATATTTTTTATGAAAATTTATTTAAATGTTTTCTACATATGTATGACAAAAGATTTTGATACATGTAAAAACTTTTGGTTAGTATTGAACATAAAGAAAATTTTATGAAAAGTTACCTACATATTTTAGAATGTAATATATACACCTGGAGTGAGTATTTTGGTCTCCGTTGTGATAGGAATGGTAAGACTTTTATATATAATTCATTAATTGAATACCATAACATATTTGATTTTCATAACACTTGATGGATTTATTAACTTTAGTTCTGAAAGTTACGTGAGCGGAACCAGCTTCACAATAATATTTGAAGATTGTGGCTATTTAAAATATTTATCTTCTGGAAGTTAATAACTCATCCCTCTTGTGCCAGGGCAAAGGCACAAAGACTAACTTGAACATTAAAGAGGTGAGACCTACGAGTATAGCAACGCTCGCTAAAATTTTGTTAGAATAATGTCAACATTAAAATTAGTTTCTATGATAACAACTTACGCTTGCATCTATCTATCTAACAGTAATTTAATGGTTAGATTCCATCAATAATAATGTTTGGGCTTATGAACTGTCGACAAAAATCAATAGACGCGTTATTAAAACTGGTTAAGTTGTATTTAACCGTGGAAAACAACTTTTCTTTCAAAATAATGACCATTAATTGATTATTATGTAAAACAAAACGAAATAAAAAACATATTAAACAACATATTGAGGATGTTGAGACGTCTCAAAAGCTTTATGAATAATAAAAAGCTTGTATTATTCAACTAGAGCATTTACGTTGTATTTGAACGTATCCAATAGCTTGATCTGGGTAAAATGCTTGAAAGGCCCTGAAAAAGGTTGAAATATTTGATATCAATTCCACACTGCGATGGCGATGTAAATATTTATTGTAAACATGACGATTGAAACAATCAGTACCTTACTACAATATGCTTATGAATTATTTTTTATTCAAAAATCATGTAAAGTTGTAAGTTCAACGTACCTATCTGATAAAATAAAATTAAAATTACATATTTACCAAAGCAGTTTAACTCCTTTTATTCTATTACTAACATAAGATTGATTATAAAAAAAAATGAGGCTAAACATCACTTTGACTTTTGACAAAACTTACTTCCATTAGTCTGAAATAAAGACAAAACAGTCGTTAAAAACCGAAAAACAACTGTACGTAAATAAGTAAGAACGAAGAAAGTGTTTTAACGTGACCCAGAACGATTTACTTGAATGATTTTACAACGGTAATATCGAGTAGCTCACTTAGCTGCTACCAATGTAATAAAATCTGAAAACAAAAGTAACATATTCTCAAAGTATATATATATGTATATACAAACACGAATATAAAGATAAAATATTTAAGAGCCTTCAAAAATTGCTTTGGGCTTAATTTTAAATATTGTTTTGGAATCATTTTGATTGATGTAAAACTGAAATCTTACTAAGATACCTTGACTACAAATGATCTTATTTTAAGATCTTAAACGAAAAATCTTTTTTTTTTTATGTTTAGTGCTTAAAAAGGTGGATATATATTTGTTACTCGTCCAAAAACTTTCTTTTTACTTGAGGGGTCATTTTACAGAAACTTCTTACTTCTAGGAGGCGCTTAGGGACTAAGTACAATAAACGAGAGCAGTTTGCAATGTTTTGAGCTTATGGTGATGTCCCAAAAGTTTCCACTTATGGTTTATGCATATTATATGATTCGAGATGCATGCCTATAAAAAGTTAGGAAGGGCGATGAATAACAAGATCATTGATATATATTGATATTGCAAACAAATTAGGAATCCGTTTGGTTTATATATTCTATAAAGGTCGTGAAGAAATATTTTCACTCCGGAGCCTATTTTTATTTTAACTAGTTCAAATCCTTTTCGTTCTCTTTCAATTACATTCGTAATTTGTATTTGTTAAGCTCGATTGACCTTAACCTTAGCTGAAAACGACCGTTTCAATGTTTTGCATTTAATAAAAATAGGAAAAACAAATCCCCTTCTACGACTTATCTGGATATGGGTAAACCTTATTCCGAACTGAAATATTGCTTGATATTAATAATTATTATAGTTTTTTTTTATTTAAACGTACGATCATGAAATATTCAAATCACTGGTAATATTCATATTTCATAAAAAAAAATCTCACCAGAAATACCAGAAATTTAAATATGTTGAGACTTGTTGCCATAGGCCTGTGTTTTATTTAACTTAAAAAAAATAACCAATTTTGGTAGTTTCATAAATTGTTATTGGCACTTAACCTTTTTAAGACTGTCATACGTGTTTATTTCTAATAAAGATCAGCCATTGTGTTCTTTTGTTTACTTTTGCAAAACCTTTGATATCGCTTAATCCTCCATATGAAAAAAGTAGCACGAAAGAAAAAGGAAAAGTTTCGTATCCGAATTCTGTTTCGTTTTCCTCGTCTTTTTAACAGAACAAATAATTAGGTAGCTCGGACATTAATCAAAAATATAAATGCGTAGTAATTTCTTATCGTACCTTAAAGGAAAATAAAAAGCAAATTCCACCGTGCTTAAATATTTTACATTTGTGAGACTGCCTAAAATGTATGTACTCAGTTACTTTTATCATTTTGGTCCAAATGTTTTGACACACGTTTTATCAGCCAGATTTAATAAGTAATTTGTTAATTACATATATTTAAGACATCGAACATGCGTAACGGTAGAGCGCACGCATCTTTGTTGCTCCAGTTATAATCATCATTTTCAACAGCAAAGTTTTTGTTGAGGAAAAACGCTTATTTTGAATTACAATTTTTTAGCAAGAAATACTTATTTCCTTCTTTATATTTATATCGTACATATTAAAGCGTATAAGTGAAATAAGTTATCCGCAGGATCTTGTTTAGGATATTAAATTTCAAGTATCTTAGATATTTATAAAGACAAAAGTATTTTGAGCATTAGAAACGCTTGAGGTAAAAAAAATATCCAAACAATTTTCGTAACTTACTGTTGGACGGTAGAGTATTTAAACAAACATATACCTTGCAAAGACGTTGATTCAACATCAAGCGACCAAAAGTATGACATTCAACGTATGCGAACATTTCTAAACTCCATTTTAGGTGGTAATCTTGTTTGATGACGTTTTGCTGGCAGTGTTTTTAACAGTCCTCACCAACACTAGATTGAGATCAACTTTAATAGAATGGAAATACAAACATATAAAATGTCCTTCAGAATAACATAAATTTATTTAACATCTTGAATCTTTTTAATTACATCTGAAATTATAATTTTAGGAGATTTCAGAGTCAAGAGTCAACCACTTGAAATGAAATATAACAACAGAGTTGTAAGTAATTGTTAAGTATTTGAAGTGGTTTCTATCGACTGAACATTTTATATGTATTTTTTTTTTGTATGAGACAACTTTTGCCACAAGAGTTCGTAGTTTGTATTGTTATTACAGATTTATAATGATTTTCACTACATGGCATTGTCAAATGGTAATGTGCCTATTTTTTGTTTGGCTCAAATATCACGAACGTTAAATGAAAAGGTTTGTTGTATAAGTGGTTGTTTCCGAAAAGGGTTAAAATATATAATCAAAATTTATTTTTCCATGACATTAAATGTGTATGGGCCAATGGGACTTTGTTATTTAATTTAAAGTATAATCTAATTAATACTCTTTAAATACTATTTAATTTAGTAGCTTGTTGGATTTGTAGCATAATCTATATACAAAGATTTCGTTATTCTTAGACGTTGACTTTAAAATAGCTATGTTATTACTGTGGATTGATTTTAGCGAGAAGTAAAGATTCTAAGGTAATGGGATTCGGTCGGGTTCGTTTATTTGGCCTCCAAAATTCGGAAAATTAAATCTAAGAGTTTGTTTTATAAGTGGTTGTAAAATTGCTCTTTGAAAAGGGTTAAAATTTATAATCGAAATTTATGTTTCATAGTGATTCATTTTGTTTGAGGATTTGTGAAAAAAATATTCTGTTATATTTCTCTGTCTACGTTTTTGATAAAATGTATTTTTAAAATAGATTTAAATCTTATAGAATATGTTTGAACGTGAAGATTATCTATGACATATAATAACTATTACATTAAAAACGAACAATATATACGAAGTTTACAATAAAATAAAAGGAAAATACTAAAATGAAATATTTAAAATTTAACTCAATGGTGTTAAAGTATAAATAACTGTCTAGTAATAATGAGGTTATGCTTATAAACCATTAATTCGCCTTTCATCTCCTTAAGTAATAATAATTTCTTTTTAGTTAGGATAGATATAAGAGATATACTACATTATGCTGATGAAAAGAAAATGAGAGAAAAGAAAATATGAAAACTCAGAACAGGCATCGATGGGTCCTAATTACATTAGCGTCAGTTGTTTGATGGATGAGTTATACCTACCTTTACTAAAATAAAATTTATAGAATAAAGATTATGTGACTCAAGCAGGATTTGAATCTGTAACATTCGAAATATTGAGTTCCATAAGCTAATGTAACACATTACAAACCTTTCTTTAGACTAATTAGCACATAGATGTAATTAGTTTTAAGAAAAAAACATATTAGATCTCACTATAAAAACATATTACTTCTTTGTGACTCTATAAAATTTTAATTTTACTATAAACTATTTGATTGCTTGAAAAAGTATAGTAAAATTTTATATTAAATTATTAAATTGCTTGCACTTTGATAATAATGTCATTTTGGCGTAAACTGAATTGGTTATGACCGATCAATGTGGTTGTAGCTCTTAGCGGGAAACAATAGGATAATTTATTATAGATAAGAGATTTAGTTTTATTGAATTATATATTTATTTACTTAAACATATTTTTGAATCTGTCACATCTTGGTAACACAATCCATCTCATACGCTTCTTTGTTCTAGACTCTTCTTCGGTCCTTTAAAATTTTATGATTTTTAAATAAACATTGAATATAATTAACGTCTTACGTAACAGATATGAAACCCATACGAAGCCGTGGAATACAGCAAGTGTTGAAACTGTTTAAAAAATATAAGCCGACACTTCGAAAGAAAAATGGTTGTATATCATTTTCTTGAACTCTCCTTTTTATTTATGGGGTCTATTAATATCTCTCATCACCAGACCCTTACAATTATTTCTAAGCATCAATTTTATACATTTACAGACTTTTTTATTCAATACAATTCCGTTTTTATTTACAGGGTTGACTGTCTTTGCCATGCTTAAAATTAAAAGACTTAAAATTACCATTATCTAGTTTGCTTTGTACATTTTACATTTTTATTTTGAAATAATAATATATATTAGTTCTTCAATTTCTTATTCAAAATATCTTTTGTATTTTCTAGTATAAATTGTTAAAGAAAAATTAGAGACTTATTTTTCAAAACAATTATAAATATATGGCAAGAAATGAACTTCTAATTCTTTGTAACATTTTTAACATAAATTTTACCAGAATTTGTACTCCTAACATAATATCTAGATTGTAAAAAAAAAATTGTCAATTAAGTCAATTAAGATAACAGTGTAAAAAAAAGCTTCAATAATAAGCGTTCATTGGATGTTTTTATCGACCCCATAAATACCATCAGCAATACCTCGGACTTTTATTTCTGTCTAATCTAGTTTCTGTTTACAAAGCTCGCTATGATTAATAAATACTGAAATAACGTCTCATTTTGGAATAAAAAACGAAATCTTATGAGGTTTATCGTTATAAATAAAAGAGATTAAAATATAGCCAGTTAAAGATTTTACATCCAGTCACTGAAATACAAAAATATTTTTGTATATACAAGTGTTATGAAAATATTTTTTATTTAGCAACCATTATGGGTGACGAGATTAACCGATGTTGAGGAGTTAAACTTAAGATACCATTGAACAAATATTACCAGATAGCTGTAAAAAATAATAGTGATAAAAGATAAGAAATTATAAAACTATTTTTTTTTATTCTAAAATTGTCATACAAATTTTTGCTCGTTTTATTTATAACTTACAAGTATCGGAGTCATAATAAAATTCTATGCTTGTCAAGCAATGCTCCTCTCGGAATATCAAAATGCAGTTAATGAAGTCCTTTTGAAATAACTCCAGTCGTCAAAAGATTATATCAAGAATTATGTAATATAGTATTCAATTCGTATTTTTCATTGCGAATCGCGACGTCATTGAATACGCTGCGAACTAGAAAACTTAAAATTAATTCATGGCATTTAAAAGCGAATAGTGTTGTATTATAAATTTTACAATTTATTCTAGTTATTAAATTAAAATTTTAAATATGAATATGATAAAATTAAAATAGTTATAATCTAAATGAAATACGCATAAGAAATTTTATGATGCTAGAGCTAATATTATATTTTGCTGACTATATTTATTTGATATTTATTCTTTCGATACGGAGGTACACCTCACGTTACAAGGGTAATAATATAGGGTATAATATTTATTGCAAGTAACAACAACAAGCGATGCAGAACATTACTATTCTTTTATAAGAACATGCAAGTAAATAGAACAGATACCACATATTTGACGGCATACAACTTTTTTTTTATTTCTTCATCGTGTGATTTCGAATATAGTATAGTTACGCATACTTAGTAAAACTTCTTTTCATCAAGATTAATATTGTTTAGACGTATCAGATGTACAATAAAAAAAATTGTGGAAATCATTTGTTGCTCTTGATTTTTGATTTATTTTACTATTCTGTAATACGACAGTATTTCGTCCGTAATCCTTTCTTAACATATTTTTATACTAACAAACTATTCAAAAGGAATCTGTAATCTGCAATCATAAGAATAAACAAAGAAACAATAACATAAATATTTGCTAATACCTTAAGGGGAATAAAGGAGCACTTCTAAAATATTTTCCCTAGAATTGTTTGAAATAAAGAAAACTATACATAGGAGAAAAATGTGTAAATACGTTATGTTAATATTGACATTATAATGTTATTATTTCACTTAACTTAATTCCCCATAGTTTTTTATATTATAATTTAATAACTGGTATTTCTTATAAGATTGTAATATCTCCCTTTTTTATACGAAGCCAACCACGTGGTGAAAGAAAGAGAAATAATCACGCGAAAAATTTTATAGTTATCCAAAAGTGCTGCGGTGAATTCTAGCTGAAAAGCGGATTTTCTATTTAAAATATTACTGAGGCCCTGCATGACTCAGTGTGCCAACACGGGTAGTGCACATTTGTAGAAGACCTTAAAAACCTCAATCATTAGGTTATTTTTCAACTGAACGTAAAAAATGCTTTGAATAATTGAGACGACTAAAATAAAAAAGCTAAAACTTCGTAAGTCCGTCTGTTGAAAGTAAATTAATAATAAATATTTTCTGCATTTTGTTATAAACAATAGTCTTTAAAATCATAACACATTTCAAAGCAAATATAATTTGGAAATTTCCCGAATACAATCGCAAAATGTATATGTTTGAATTTGTGCAAGCCCAGTGGTTTGATTATCCAAAAATTTGCATCTTCCAAAACTTACACAAGATTAAGAATAGTAATATTTGCTACATCCACAGTCTTTTGGTATTCTACAAATTAAATAAACAGTTGTTAAATTAACATCATAATAGATATCGGAGAATTATAGCATCTTGTTCAAAAAATATATTTCCTCGTCTTCTTCCTCAATCCATGTACATGGGTCTGAATTCTTTGAAAACGAACGTCACTGAACTCGAGGTATTAGCTCACCCCAAATATTTATTTCGTTTTCCTAGTAATGTGTTATTGACCAACATAATAAGTCTGAAAGTGACATTTATTTTTTTGTAATTATCAACATCCCTTTTCCGTTGCCTTCCCGAATCTACCTTATTAAAAGTCCAAGGCTTTCGGAGGACTAATGTTTTCGGGAAAACAAAATCTCTGGTGATATTAGGCTAATAATGATAAAGATAAGAAAGAAATTGGAATTTCTTTTGGAGAAACATTCACGAAGGTGTTGTATACAAACACGTATAAATTTGTATTATAATTTGACTTTTACGTCGTTACTGCTATATTTGTTTAATATTAACAAACTAGACTTGACGTGTTATAACACTTAGACAATATGAATATATTTATTTTAATAATTCACATAATTATATGAAGTATTAAAGTAAATAAGCTGTTATTATATAAAAATATTCTTTGTTATCAACATAGCGTATATGTATTTAAAAAAATCGGTTATTATTACAACAAACATATTTTATCCCCATACACCGCCACTCTCTTTTCACATCTATTATGCCGCGAGACAATAAAGTTGGGCTATAAATCCTTTTCTATGAAAAGCCTTGCGTCTAAAAATTGTGTCATAAAAATTACTGACTGAATTAGCCTTATATAAAAATTGTAAGCAACTCGTAATAATATTTAGATAAATAATTACTAAAATAGTATACTTTATTATTGAATATAATGTATAGAGAAAATTTAAGCCAGCAGTCTGGTGTAATAAGCGATTCTGTCCAGTTTCTTACAGCTGAGCTCTATAAAGCATATATACTCTTAGTAACTAAGTATATCATATCCAAGTTTACTGAATTAAATTAGATTGTTCATCTGAAAATATGACAACTTCTTTGATATGTGGCTTATAAAATTTAGCTTCAGTTAATTTTTTTTTTTGTAATTGCAGTCACTCGAGATTCCTTACACTGAAAAATTAACTTGATTTCCAAAAATTGTCTTTCAGTATGTTATGTAAAGAATTTTATTGTTAAAGATATTTTACATTTTCGAATTCTTTGTTTTAAGACAAACAAATATAAAAAAAAAATCAGCCTTCGATTTAAAGCAAGCTAGTTGGGTCTTTGTACCTTTGAGATCTCCAAAACTCCTTAGAATCTTAAAAGAAGTAGGTAAGCTAGAAATGAGGTCGTTAATGACGGTTTTAGGTTCACACAGATGAAAAGGGATGATTGGGTCTGACAGCATGTAAGACAGTTTACCGGTTTTCTAAAGTAGAAACATCAAACTAAACATGCAGATATTCATTTATGAACATTATGTACGTGGTTGAGATGATTTCTTGCAATGAAAACTTAACAAGATTCCCATTAAAACGAAAACACTGCTGTGATATCAATCATTAAACAATCATGCAACATGATTTACATGTTCACAATAATACAAGCAGAGTGTACACTGGTTAATAGAAAATAAAAATTGAATAGATAATATAGTTTATATTTATTTTATATTTCGCTCGGAGCAAATTTAAATATAAAATGAAAGATTTGTCGAATGCATTCAAAGCTTACAAATAGATTTATAATTGCAAGCATAATTTCTTGAGAAAATGTAATTTAATATGTCATATAGTTTATTCAATGAAAAAACTCTATTCCTTGTCAATCAGGTTTATTAAAATGAAAAATAAATTGAGCAATAACTCTTAGACTTAAACCAGCAGTCTAATAAGTCGAGCTTGACCATAATTCGACACAGCGTCGGTTGACTCCATTAAATGCCCACACATAGTTCTGGATATAAAATGTATGTGTCAACGAAAGAATAAACATAATTACAAAATCGCTTTTATTTACGGGTTTTCTGTAATAGTAAAAACCATTACAGAAAAACCACATTGAAAAGTTATTATTGGTATTCATTTCTAAGAACTTAGACATCTTGTAATACAATAACCAGAAATTTACAATCATAGTTAAATAATACATACAAATTTCAGGATGACACTTTTTCAGACTCAGACCATTTTTGTAACAATCAAGCATTTTATAACTTAATTTACTTACTTCTAGAAAAAGGAAACATGTTTAAAAAATAATTGTGAAAGTAAATTTCTACCGATATTTGGGTTATGGACATCCTGGTATATTGAAGTATAGATACTAAGATAACTTTATTATCCACTTGGAATGCGCGTGAAAGTATCCAGAATCATAACAAAAGTGAACGAGATTGAAGAAAAGCTCAGAATGGTATTCTTGATTTATAGTGTTCAATCTAAAGGATCGCTGTGATAAATATTTTAATATTGTAGCACAATCTGTTTTTAGAAATAATCAAAACCTATGTTTTGATCTGAAGCTATCTTTTGAGTCTACTCAAAATTTTAAAAGTGAGGTCTCTAAATAAATTACTATAATAAGTGATATATATTGAAATATATGCTGTCATTGACCTCTTGGACTACACAAAAGATACGAAGAAGCTTTCGATTCAAGATATCTTTATCTTGACTTCGGTAACTTTATACTATTTTATTTTTGCCCTTAAATGAAGTGAGATTCGGGAGTGCAACAGTTTCTTAAACTTTTAATACTGAACAGTAACTAAAAATATACATCGTAAAAAATAGTCAAGTCAAATTCTGATTTGACTCATTTCATCTGTCAAATGAGTTTAATTGACGTAAAAAATTTATTCGCTTCTAAATCTCCTTAATGGGGTACATTTCTTCAAAACTATTGGAACAACTACATAATATATATAAGATGAAAAATTTATAATTTAAATATAATAAAAAGTAAATTAAACCCAAAAAAAAGGGAATGATAACGTCAAATAATATACACGAGTTCTAATATACTCCGTTTTTACGGCTTTTAGTTTGACTGAGAAATGTTTGAATGTTAGCTATTTAATAAATGCTGTAGCAAATTCCATGGAAACTTGTTTACAACATTTTATTTACCTTGTTTCGTAGTCAAGCTTTTAATATTACACTGTTAGCAGTTTCCTATTCGTATTTCAAAAAACCTTTGACTGAAAAGTTTTGCAATTCGCGTGAATTTCGCAGAGTTTTGAGCTGAAATTGTCGTCAAATATGTCATTACAATACAATTGTGACTTCTGTGCGATTCTGCGAGAGTTAGTAGCGTTTGTACCTTTAAATCGGCTAGTTACAATCATGGACATAGAAAGCTGCTTAAAAATATACATAACTATGCGTGTGTGTTGATCTGAAGGGATAAATTGATTCCATAGTTCGTGATTATTCTTTTCGTGCTAATACTTGTTGTCAATGGTATTTGAAAAGTATTATTGTTACATAAGATTTTTGATGTAAAAACAAATTAAATGTGACGTACACACATGTAGACATTTGTTGGTACTCTTATAAATAAATACTCTTGTTTTCGACTATATTAATTTTTACAATGTAACGAGAGTCATAAAAAGTATTTATTTATAAATTAAGTGACGTAGGACTCTGAAAATTATCTGTCATATATAATTACATTATGTATATATAATATATAAACCCTTAATTAGGCATAGTACGATTTATCGACCACTTAGATAATTGGGAATTTATAGTGATCTTTGTCCTTTTTTAGTTTATAAAACTTTTATTTGATTACCAATATTTGTATCTTTTTTATGAAGCTAAAAAAAATTGCCAGTATTTTATGGGCACGCTTTCCATTTTAAAAATAGGGATACTTGTAACAAATTATGTAACGAAAGAGTTCCTTAACAGGTATTGTGCATAATAAGACCACTTAATTGTCTTAATTTTAATATTTTTTGCGAAATAGATCTTTTGTATACATTGTACAGGTACAAATTAAGGACACACCTTATTAAAAAATATGTTTTAATGCCACTTCACACGGGGCCTTATTAAAAGTTAAATAATAGTAAACATAACATTCAAGAGAAATATACCAAACTGTATAATTAGTAAATTTAATACTTGTATATAAAATAATAGTGGTGAGGGAAAGACCTCTTAAATTGTTTGAATTACTTAAGGACCGAGGGTAAAATTATACGTTGTGAAATTCTTGTCACCGCCGAAATTAAATTAAAAGAAATAAATTTCCACACAGTTCAAATAGTAGTGTACTGAATATGCACACACTATATAAAATCATATGAGACACAATTTTAATCTTTGTATGTTCATTGTAAAGATCTTTACAAAGATGAATCTTCTATATCAATTTTCCACTAGGTACATTGTAATGTATAGCGAAGTCAGTGACAAGGTAATTTTAAAATGTATCACATGTTTCTATACATTGTATAATACTTACTTTTAGACTAAATTAATATATTAAATTAAATAATAAATTAAATATAGCAGATATATTTAAAATATCAGCCTACCTTATACCTTTGTAACACTCAGTAAAGTTATTTTTAACATACTTACCCAATCAAAACGTCTGTGATGTCATGTGACAGAAAATCAGCAAGAATTTTTTTATGAACTTATGTTGTAATCTTGTATATTTATTCTATTAGTTGTGCTATAAGGGAAAGTTAGTTTAATGCGTGTCGTATGTAATTTACAAGAACAGTGTAGAAAGTAGATTCCCGGTGTAACAGTCCGTAATTTTCGAGATAATTATGAAAATTTACCTATATTTATAATAAAAATGGTGTATAGTTATGAGACTATTATTAAATTAATTGATTTTCTTTGGGTTACTGTTAGATCGAATTTTATGAACTGTTAAATTGAATTTATAAACATATAATAGAAAAGACATCAAAGCAGATGTCATATTTTTGATCAGCTCTTATAAAAATCATTAAGAAATACTGAATTTGTAATTGTAGGGAATGTACATTTGTGGAACTTCTTTAAGAGGAGTCCCTTTAATAATTTCTGTACGTATGGTACTCATTATCTCGTTAAAATTGAGTCGAAACGGCAAATTATTTCCGTTTCTATACCTTTAGTCCTTTATACAGCATAATTTTAAATTTGTTTGTGAAATTTATAAGAACGAATCACTTCTCTCGTGTAATAAACGTTCTTGTCATACTTCAAATATTTTTCACCCTACAATTTTGTGTTTCTTTTTTTCATCAAGTTTAGCTTTACGATAAACCAAACCATTAGCAAGGATGAAAAATCCTACAACACGTATCTATATAATACAAAAATTCGTCCAGATTATTGATTATTTACTTGAATTTTCAACTAAGGACAATTCATTAGGTGACTCTTAGTAGTTTTTATTAGGCTTACATACTTTTATAGTTTACTTAATTAATCAATGTGTAGGCCTAGGTATCTGACTCGTTATAATAGCTTAGAATACCATATGTAACTTCTACATAAATTAAATTACCAATCTGCCAGCCTAAGCCCACAATTTACTTAAACTTAAGTAAATTGAATGCTCTAGCTTCCTCTACTTAGTTTGAATCCAAACTGAACTTAAATGTTTGAACTATCAATCAAACTATTGAAACAAAATTTTGAACTTATGCATCCTATCATATTGCTTTCAGTATCTAAATCTCTATTAGCATTCTGAACCTTATGGTTATTGGTTTAGAAAATTGATTATTAGGGGTGTTGCAGCAGTAGAATATTATTTTCATTTACCTGACTCCATTGGCTGTTATGCAACATATAAAACGATTTAATTCATATTTATGAATGAATATTTTCTCAAGATAAACGATCTGTTTAAAATGTTTAGGTAAGTAAGTTATCTCGCAATAGTATGTTATGAAATTGAAAATTTTTAAGGTCTATCAATATTTCGTATATTTATTGGCCTTGATATTTGACATTTGGGAATTTCTAGATTGGAGTGACGTATATGGCCAAATATATAAAAAAAAGTTTTAATTTTACTCTTTTATAAGATTTATTTACATTTTTTAAAAATCTGATATACAATGAACAATAAAAGAAGTAATAATGCATAGTGTAACTTTACACAATCGGCTAATGCTTTTTTAAGTTAAAAGAATATATGTATGAAAATTTTTATAGAAACGGATAAAAATATAATAATAATTTTTGTTTTCTAAAGGTTTATTGATTTTTTTTGTTATTTGTAGTACCAAGTAAAAGTATTATCTAAAATAATGTGTATCTAATCTCTACATTTTAAAATACAGTTAAAAAACGTAATAAATAATTAAACCTTTCATCAAGGGTTATTAACCAGCTCGTATTTTTCCTGCAGTCTTGGTTGGAAATATTTGAAACTGTAGAAGGTGATGACAGCAAGGATTCCGATGAAGTGAACAACTAAAAATATACTTAATGTCATTTTTCTTGGACAAGTTAATTTTTCACGATGCTTTTATCTGGACTTTGTCCATCCAATCAGAACTTTATTAAGATATCCTCTGAGAGTTTAAGGTAAAGAGTTAATATTCTATTAAATCAAAAATATATTCGTTTGTTAGTTTTATCTTTTTAATAATGGAATTAGATTTATTTTGTAAGAATTTAACGCATGTAAGCTTCACCTGAACTAAGCATAGTAATAATTCCCAAAATACAAGCAGTGTTAAATATTTCCCTTTTCGTATCCGTATTGTAAGAATCTGAAACAAGACTTTTCTACATATCAAATCAATGTCGTCTGAATAGTTTGTTAATTACATTTATGTTTTCTTTACTCTAAGGTCTTAAGTATTATACAGAATTGTAGAAACTTTCATCCTACGGCTTTACCTCTTCGTAATTTCAGAATTCCGTAATGTATCTCAAACGCCGACAATGTGAATATATAAGTACAGAGTATCGTTGATAATAAAATGTATACCTGAAAATAAATTTTAAATATAATCTATTGTTACACGTTTATTTATGAAAGATGTTTCTATTACTCAATAAAACAGATGTTCAGTAAACTTTAGATGATATAAATTGGATTCTTACAAGCATTAATCTCCGTCGATCCAAAATTAATGAAATAAGTAAAACGGATCCGGTCAGAGCGAGTATAAAGAGAACGACAAATGTGGACGAAGTGATGGCTAAAACAGAAAAATAAATTGGAACGATTTCTTATAATACAACACTTTATTCGTCCAAATGCAAGTTGTATGAAAATCTTGTAAGTGACCATTTCAAGTCACTCAAAGCTTTTTATAATAGATGGAGGTAATTGATTATTTTAAATAATTAATTGTAAACACCCACATAATATTGTAAGCTTCTATCAGATCTCTCAATTTATCGAAAATTATTATTTTACAAAAACGTCTTGCATTAACATAAATCGATAAAGAGTGAACGTGAGTGGGATGTGAACAGATTTCTTGTTAGAGAACCTTACCTTTACTATTTTATATTAAATCAAATTGCAGTAACACGAATCCATTGTTACATTCATATAAATCTAATGATAGATGTGGTATATATTGTTTTGCAGTGAAATTATAATAAATTTTTGTGTTGCAGTAACAAATCTCTAGGCGGGAAGTAGTATGTACATAAAAGATATTGACAGAAGAGTAATAATAATAGGAACAGGACACATGGTGGCTTATTAGGAATGATACTGCGTCAGTTATCTCTGTGATTGTAATATATTTACTAGTATCAATGGTATTGCTTATATTTTGTTTATTGTATACTTTTTTTATTCTTCTGCGTGAATATAATTAAATTATTATATCTATATGTGATTTGTTTTAAATATTTGCTTGTTTCACTTATAAGTCTATTTATTTGTATTTAATACGTGCCAACCTTACTTGTGTTTTTCGCACACTATTACTGCTCATTTAGGACCTAAGCTAGAGCACTCCATGGTTTGTTCGTTTACTTATAACGAATTGGTTTTTATAATTTAGAAAAAAAATATGCAATTCTGTTATGTTATGATAAAATTCACATACATTTATTATATTCAGATGAATATATCTTATCAAATTCCTGGGAGTACAGAGCCATAACTATAAGCAGGATGATTCCAACAGATATTTCCAATGAACCAATCATCACCAACATTGGCCAAAGCTTGTTCACCAAATTCGGCTTATAAAAGACACATGGTTTGTGCCACGCTATTTCCCAACGATCTTTATCACAGTTTTTTAATGTGTTTTTTTTATTAACAGCTAATTTTGCTTCGCTATCCATAATATAATTTAAAGTTTGTTACATTTCATGTTTTCTATATTGAACATTTCATTTCCATGTAAGACGTCAACGATATGCCATAGGTAATATGAATAAGTAAATCCATCAAATCGATTACTTAAAAAAATAGGTTGTATATCTGAAACTACTAAAAATAGTTTATACTCGTACTTATCGGAAAGAAGGTCACCCTATACCTTGAACTAATTCATTCATAATGACAACGTATAATTGTAAATATCCTTTTATTTCATAAAAACCCTTCACACTTTTAATTACAAATTCTTTCATGCTAAAATCTAGAGCGCGTCTAAAGGACATTGCGTTGAAATGACTGCTAACTACATTTCAACTCGTAACAGAAAAGTGGCTCTCTTATTACACTTTCTCATTTCAGTTGACTCTTAAATTTGTAATAAAAAAACAGAAACAGCTTAGCTTCTAATTATGTGTTCATTTTATCAAATTCAAATGTAGTTATTAGAAATTGGATTACGTAATAAACAATTTCCTATAAGATGTGCTTTCATTTACAGATATAGAAATAGCTTTATCAGTTATTTTTGTTTTGCAAAATATAAATATAAAAATTCTATGTATACTTACTAAGTATTTGATACTTTGCATCGACTCTTAATACTTTTTTGTTCTGGTTGTTGCAGACTTTCAAATGCAATAAATCGGAAAAACTTTTCAGACTTCAATGTGTGTGTGTGTGTATAGTCTCGAAGTTTACCTAACAAATAAGACTTTAATATCGTGCTTTCCTTCAATATTACTTGATTTTTATTTAAAATAATGTAGGATTTTCATTGTTTAGGGTACCCAAAAAGAGTTTGACTATTTATTAATACGCAAGCAAAAATAAAAATTTCAGATTTAATATGCTAACTAATAAAGAAATTTTAGTTGCAGTGGAAAATGTACAGATTCCATGATCTTAAACAAATGACAACGGACTCAGTATTTAAAATAAGGTTGACAAAACCTCCCTTTTATTAGCTTTTTCTACAAAATTCTTCTGAAAGGCGTTCCTTCCTTTAATATATGAAGAAAAATATATATAAAACAAATAATAAAATAATTATGTTTCTATACACATAGTATGAAAGAAAGTACCCATAATACTTGGTAACATATAAAGTGAACGGTTACATTTCATTTAGTAGAAGAGAATTCAAATGGAATTTCAAGCATCGTTTGTCGTTTAAACGAATGATCGCATCAGTTGCCACAGTCTAACTAAAACTCAATTTTATAATATTGCCATTTAGATTTCCAAATCTAAATTGGAGTCAAGCGTACGATGATTGTATTAAGAATAGTATTAACCTATATTAAAATTACGTATTCAGTTTATTTTGGTATGGACATCTTCTTTTGTTTAACATACTGTGCTAAATTATATTTATATTTGCTTTTAACTAATTCTATAATTGTTATTATTGTTTCTATATCAAATAGAGACGATAACACGTATAATAATTATCTGCTTAGTCTTTCACGGTTCTGTGAATATCATATATTTTAATGATATCTGAGACACTTTAATCATGTCTACCAGTGAATACGGTTGCTGAAAAGTAATAGAAACGTGCTGAGCATGTACAAATAATTAAAAAAGTTAGTTTAATTTAATCATATATTTTGCGGATCGCGTTTATTCCGATCGACTTCAATCATTTATTTCATTCTAGTTTGTAGAAATGAGGATTATAGTCCTATTGGAATAATAAATCTATTATATCTATAAATATATAGGGTATATATTTAGCTTAATTTATGATCTATAGAAGCGGATGATATAAAACGCAATATGACTGCTTGTAGTTAGCTGAAACGCTGCCATTATACTCTCATCCAAACGCTGATTGGAGTCTCATGATACATCTGTAAGAAGAAAAGAAGTTATATACATTAATAAACTTGTTAATTTTCTGTAAAAGCAGAAATTCCAAAGCATATATCAAAAGGCGGTTTCAATGACCGTTGTTTTCGTCTTGCATCGTATTCATGTATTTGCATATGTGAAGGGCTATCTATATATCCTCTTCATTGTAATAAGGCCTATTATCACGGCTTGTAAGTTAAATCTTTTCTAATGTGGTGAACATATTTTCATGAATTGCCTTTACCAACCAGTAATAAAGTTCAGTTGGCAAATTTTAAATAGGTTTTGTATTTTATATTGTAAAAAGTATAATCTGTAAAAAGTATGAACTGTAGGTACGTACGTACGTAGGTACTAAAAAGTGATGTCCTTCTTATTTTTTTAGCATTCATAAACTTTTTATTGTTAATTTAATTCCGCATATAATAGCGAGTGTATGTCGGTTATACAAGCAGCTGCAACAACTAGCACAGGTAAGATTTACCACTCAAAGGACCAGTTATCTCAAAATTGATACAGTCTCTGGAAGGTGGATAAATGAGGAGATACAATATTTGTGATTCAGTTTTATAGATAATTTAATGTTAATAGCTACTAAAAAATCATATTGTTTTTTGAGCTTAAACCCTTACAATTATAATATCTCAGACTGTCTTCACTTTAATATTTGTAGCAAGAAAAAAAAGGGAATTTTTATTTTTCCACAGTATGCCGTATATATCAGGAACTCTTATTTGAGATTATTTTTGCTCATATCTTAAAAATAATATAAGAATATGAATTGAAGGTGTTTAAAAAAATATATATCTTGCTACGCTCATAAAAAATTTGCTTAAGGTCCTTTGATTTCAATAGTATTTGATCTAAAGTTGCGGTGTGACAATATCGTGTGTTGTATATGCGTTCTTCACAGTTGATTTGTCAGTTTAATTTGTTACTTTGAACCTCCAAACCAATTAATATAACAGAATCTATAATCGTTGAATCGTAAAGGAATTCTGTGAAGTCTAATATTTGTCGGACAATGATATGTACATATATATCAATGAATGTATAAGATTTATAGATGAATATTCATCCGTAACTATTTCTAAAATTGCCTGCAAATAAGAAGAAATAAAATGGAATAAAAAATATATATACTGTTTTAAGCTAAGAACGAATATAAAAGTATAATTTAATGTATAAAAGTATAATATTTAGCCGGTTTCTAGTGCCAGGATAGAAAAGATTAAAAACATTAAGTGGACAACGTATACAAATTTGGAGTGTTAAATATTGATAACAATCGATTCACAAAGCTGTCAAATAAACAAATAATATTTTATTCAAATAGGTGAAGTAGTTTCAGAGAAATGTGGCAATTGTGTAATATGACAATTTAATATAGTTAAATTCTCTCCTATATTGTCATTAATTTAGTCTGACAATATTTATTTTACGTAACACAATTGCGCATATAAAGATTTTATACATTAATACCTAATTTATTATAACTATACATACACTGTACTGGTGCTTTGCGATTAGTATAATTTTTGTGCATAGAGAAACACTGTATTAAGATTTTTGTAAGGACGACAAAATGTCAGGAGAGCACTGCGCAGTATAAGCGAGTTTAACTCGTTAGTAGACTAGACGATTAGGTATATTTTATTTTTTAGGTATGAGTGTTTTTACATAGTTATCTTATAGTATCTTATTGTTTTCTTTATTTATTTGCTAGTGATCATTTTATTTTTTACTTTTTCCATATATTTATGGCAGTTCATCTTAATTACACTGATGGACTTTAATTATTTATAAATAGAGTCTCCACCTCGAAAAAAAATAAGGATATCATTAATCTCTATCAATTGGTGTTGTTTGTACAGTAATTAAATAAAGATGCTGTTGGCAGATCTATTACTTGTGTAGACATCGAAAGACTTCGGCAACCAATTTAACCTATGGAGACGGATAAGATAAAATAAATGAATTATCTTTCTGTTATTAAATTAAAAAATATATATTTATTCTAAACATCAACCTATTCAAGTTCCGAAAGTTGATGAGACTACGACTCGTACGAAAATCAAAGGCAAAGCATAATATACCTCTTAGGATTCTTAGAAACTTAAACGCTGTCAAAGAATGAAAAAGGACAATTATATTCTAATATTCAAAATGGAATTCATTATGTATGAAAATAATGATGTGTTAACAACATATTGAATTTCCCTTATTCTTCTCTTGTTTTCGGCTATTGTATTTTGAGAACTAAAGATGATAACGTGATAATCTAGTTGAGTAACGTATTTTACACAAAAAAATATAATGTAAAGTAGTCGTCCTTAAAGGTGACCTTAGTATTAAAAATCTTTGTTCATTAAGGTAGGCTATACTATACGGATATACTTGTGTAATTATTCAACCATGTCTACACACTTAAATCAATGAGCTAAATACATATTTATGAATACAATGTACCTTATTAATGTTTTGTATTTTATGTTCTATTAGCAGCATTTACAAATTTCTAACTTTCATTATTTACGATCAAACTTTTATTAAAATTGTTATCAAGATTCTTTTGTATAATGAAATAAAAGTCAATAATGGGTTTGACTCAATTTATAAGGTTATAAGATAATAGGCATTTTTTTACTATCTAGAAATATATTTTAAAGCATGATTTAAAAAATATTTTGAGCAGATTTTAAAGCTCAGTGTATTAACAACATACATATGTACGTGAAGTTTTGTTGTTAATTTGATTTTAGTAAAAAATCGCCTCTTATAGCAAATTTTAAGAGCCTCTCTGATTACGAAAAAAACATTATAATTTAAAGGCAAGATCCTTTCTGTGAGTTTTGTCGTATTATAAAGCTAAGGCCACATTGATTGTAGCGAGGTGTGCATGGAACGGGATCACTATACAGTTGTGTATATTTCCTATATACATATCTATATATAATTTACCTCATCAACGATACCAAATGGCACCAGAGTTACCGTTTCGTTTTAAGCGTTTCTTGATTATTACAATTTATTTTATCACATTAGTCAGTTGTGAACGAAATAAATGTTAAATTTATATTGTTTTTTTTTTACAAAATAAGAACGAAAATAAAATATTCCACAACAGAAATTGTATTTGATAAATGCTTATTAATAATCTTCCCTTGAGAATATTTTCAAGTTATCTAACCGTCAGTTTAAGATGAAAAATATGTTACAAAAAACGCAAGCTACGCAAGTTAGTTAATTCGGTTGTCAAAATTAGAAAAAATCAAAGTTTACTTTTTTACTCAAAAAAAAAATTAACTATTCTCGAATAATCAGGTCATATTTTTGCTTGACACCTCAAAGAAAAAACTAGCCAGTGTATCATGAACCGTTTAGTTAATATCATATTTTTCGTTACAGAGCACAAAAAGGAACATATTTAATAAAAACACCCACAAAGATATGAAAATATCTGTTTTATTGGTAAAAACAATCGTTCAGAAATTTTTGTTTATATATAAAATAATCATGTCCGAGCCAAAGCGATAGAATACATGAAGCACAGCTTTATATGTTACTTAGAATTAAATAAATTAACTCAAATACCTTAAAACGATAAACCTAACGCTCAAACCTCCTTATGACTCATAAAGACCGTCAAAAGGAAAAACTAAAAGTTATGCAGACGGAGTGACGAGTAAGAAAGAATTCCTACCTGCATTTGGTTAGACGTCAAAGAAGCATTTTGTGCAGCTGACAAAGGCAAAGAATTCAATAGTGGTGCACTAACAGCTGTAAAGGAATTCATGTGGTCGTAGGTAGATGGGTAAAAACTATTTGAATTTATGGCAATATTAAGTAAGGTGGGTGGTGTATATTGTTCCACTTAGTTCGGGTTTAATGTCACGACCACACTAATATACTAGTACATTTGTTCCAAAATTACCACTTTCTCCTAGATGGGCTTCATTAAAAATTAGCTTATCAGTTGGTAGAGTCGATTAAATTAGAAGCTACATTCATATAAAAAGTTTCAGTGTTCAAAATTTTGTGGAAACTTCTACTCCTTACGGCAACAAGTAATGAATAACCAAACAATTATTGCAATTAGAATCTATGGTAAAGAAAATAGGGCTAAGAGTTGATAATCTTGACTGAAATGAACTTATATATGTTTGAAGTATTTTTATAAGCAAGCAAAACAGAAATTATTTATAAAAAGGTAAAAATGAAATAATCAGATCAATCAGATGCTAAATAACTTTGACATTTACTTTACAAGAAGACTGATCACGGTTATATAGAAACATCTGGGAGGTCATTTTGCTACAAAAATAATATTATTTAATATATTTACAAGCAGTATAAAATGTACTAATTTTTTAATTTTAAAACGTTTACAATAAATGTACATTATTGTTGGTTGGTTAGTCTATAGTATTTTGTTTTCTGGTTGGATTTTGAACACTTCAATAATAATGACTTAAAAAAATAGGAAATAATGTAATAATACATGTATTTATTTATTGCATTGGAAAAACACTTCTTACATAGTTGTTTTGTGGAAGACGGCAAAGATTTGTGTGTTGTGTTCATATTTTAAGAATAAACTTTTCCAAATTGTTGATTGTACATTCTTGTCTTCAAAGACCAGAGAATGTGACGAATGTGACGACAATGATTTGTTAATAGTCATATATATTTTATAATATAATTAGAAAAAAATATTGAAAATTCGTATAAATAAGTATTTATATTTATGAATTTCGGGGTAATAACATTTAATACGGTTAACAAGTAAACATAAATTCACTGATCGGTAAAATGATTCCCAGTACATAAAAATAAATTAACACAGCCCCTCCTTTGATGCACACGATATTTACAGTGCAATATAATATAAATTTTATTTTAAAGCTTCGAAATTTATGTAAAAGGTATATTTTTACTTTCAGTCAAACTAAAAATGCTATTTGAAGATTTGATAGATCATCATACTTTGATTCAATGCACTGGAGTAACCATTCACACTGTCTCATTATTATTCACTGTATTTTTTCTGGAATTTTAACATCAATGAATATTGATATGGTATATTTAATCATTTTGAAACTAGCGGCTTTGTGCACGATATAAATGAACGTGAAAATTCTAACCGTGCCATGGATTTGTTATGTTACATCATAGAGGAAGTTAATATGTGATTGAATATATTTCATATTACCTAATAATATTATTATTGCCTTTGATATTAACAAAAACTATTCATTTCTAATCATATTTATAGATTTGTTCAGAAAATTTACTAATGTTATTTAAATAATCCAAAAATAGCACGAGCTTTAAACACACAAGCTTTGAAACTCTATATACGTATACCTACTGTAATAATTATATACATGTAATGAAAAATATTTGATTCTTTTTATCAGTTTACTATTTGCTACTATTAGTTAATTAAAATTCGAACTATGAAATGACGTGACATAACCTTTAGGTGTGACGAAAAGATATCAACCATTCGTGATATATCTTTTTGTTGTCCCTTGATATAAAAAATATGATAAAAAATGGAAAATTTAAAGTGTGTTTTCAGATAAGCTTACAGTTTTATCTCACACATATTTTCAGAACACCTTTTTATAAAATTTTAAACATTAGTTACCTGCTATAGAAATTTATAATAATATTCTTCTATTTTCGTGTTTATATGCTCATCGTTAAATGTTGTTACGTCGAATAAATTATATACATCAATAAAATAACTAACTTACTTAGGAAACCAAACTGTAAAGTTCCTAGTCCTGATATAGATTGTAAATTTCTAGTTTGCAATTTGATTAATACCGTTACTCCAACTTCTGCCTGAATTCTTCCGTTAATAAATTAAGTCCTTACTGAGATGGAGCCATAATTACGTTATAAAATTAAGAGAAATTAAAATATCTGAAAAATATTTTGTTGTTTTGAGAAATATTTCCCTTGTCTTTAATAATTTCATAAAAATTTCAAGAGGGATTTATCTGTAATCTTAAACCAAAATTTAAAAATATTTTGAGAGAAATTTAAAAAGTCGCTACAATTATTCACAATGTTATAGTGAGTTCGTAAATAAACGCACATTTTCTACATGTCTCGTGTACTGAGCATTGGTTCAAAATAAATAGCATAAAAATTCTTTTTCACAAACAATAAAACGTTTTTAAAACCAATGAAATAAATTCGTTTTATATATTTAAAGGAACGCGTGATGAAAAGGTTTCAATTTTATTACTTTTAAATAAATAAATGAACATAAAAGTGTTTTGGACTGAAATGTTTGTTAAACAAGGCCACTTGGCCGTTGATTGTTTTGTAGTGGATATTTCTCGGTCATGTACAACAAACAGTTATATATGCCATGGTTTCCGAAACAATTCTCGACGAACCATATGTTATGACTAAATTAATTCCGTGTCTGCCGCGAGCGTGAAACTACGCTCAAACTTTGACTCTATCATTTGCCAAGAACCTAGCTACATCTGCGCCCTTCATATTGTTATGGAAGTTATGCAAATTTTGATGTCTGATCGACTGACATTGCAAAAGTTACTCTTAAAAATTATTTATTTTATGAGTGTAAAAGTATTTTTCTCAAAAATATAAATATCAATAATACACCATTGTAAAAAAAAGCATTTTTTTTTATTTTTACAGGAAATAAAATATTACACGGTGTTTTATAAATTTTCACCGCTTTCTACGAACAAAATATGAGATCATAAATAATTTTTATAAACGTGCTTGGTTACTTATTTAATTTTTCTTTATAGAATATTGCATGCATAATCAACTTATTAAAGGCTTAGAACACACACACACTAAATATAATTTCATTTCATGCATAGTACTACCTAATTTCTATGTCTAATGTCCACGCTTCAATTATTTTTTTTACTATTTAATCTAACTTTAAATCCTTAATAATATTTATAAAATCGCTTTTAAAATCGCTTTTTATTATTTTGTTCATTGATTTTTGATTAAAGTTATTGACTTGTCACTTTGAAGAAAAATTTCAATCGTTTTTAATATTTTGTTAAGCAACGTGCAAGTTTCATCAAAGTAAGGCAAGTGTAACTTTTAAAAATATAAACAAAATAAAAAGGGACAGTGCAACAACCTTACGACTTCTGTGAAGGCTTATTTGATTTTGTTTTAGAAATAATTGAAAATTATTTTAGACAGTTTATAAATTACATCGGCGGGTCAAGGCAATATATTTTTTTGTATCTTCCTTTGTCCTGACTAACCTTTTATTGTCTACAGGCGTGCATGTTTTTAGTTGAAATTGTTTACAAATAATCTTCGTAAGTTTAAATATCTTTGATACTATTTCCGCTGCTTCATAGATTACTTGCTGAGGGACGTCGTAATCTTTTTTTAATATATAAAAATCAGTGATTTAAAGTTATGTGAAACGTATCTATAATTTTGATAATTGTGCCTTTATATTTCGGAAGATTATAGGAAATGAAGGAAAACATTGTAAACTATAAGTGCCTACTAGATACGTTGAAAAAAAGCCATAGATCTGTCCAATTTTTTATATCACTATAGTGTTTTCCTAAGTATGTACTTAAGTGTAGGTGTAGTCTGTACTTAGTATTAGTCATAAGGTGGTAGCTGTCTACCACCTTATGGCTTATACTCATTTTGAGTATTAATTAGTCGATAACGGGATCGTTTCTATTTTGATCGGCAAATATGTTATTTATTTGATATTCACCACTTCATTACCTAGATAAATTCATATGGAAAACAATTAAAGACATTATAGTAAAATACCCATATGACAGATAATAAAAATCGGAGATATATTTTATGGAGGAGGGCAAAGCGGGAATTATTACGCTCGAACTGGAGTTTCCACACAAAAAAAGCAACTCCGACTTACAGAATACCACTACATAATGGCGCTACATTTATCAAGGGTCCTTTCATAGTCCTAGCTGACCAATCTCACAATTTTTTTCGTGTAAAATCTCAGATAGCTTTTCAGGCTAATGCATTTACTGTACCCACGCGTATGAACACAAATATAGGAACTTGCCGGTGTATTCATGTATGCTTGATTAATACCATACCGGTAGCAGGAACAAAAATTCTATGTATAAACGCCTTCAATTATGTTCCAGTAAAAAAAATGTCTGTCTAAAGATTTGTCTAATTCCTAGAAAAGTTAGGGGAGGTTTTATAGAATTTTCGGTCGACCGACTACACAGATTTTTCTGGTCATTATATTCATCAATAAGAATTTTAGATCTTGAGAACTAAATAAACTCTTTAGTCGAGGCCCATAAAAGCTCTTTATTTTTTTATGTCTATCTTTTGTTCACTTAAGGTTCAGGTTGTTATTGAAATCAGTGGTCTAAACCCTAGACTCATCCGGACTCAATTTCTATGCGCTCATCCTGGTACACGAAGACAGACTTGCTCTCATCGCGTTTAGCAGTATAATTCAAGAGGAGGTAAAGGATAACTTGAGTTTTAGCATCATCTTCGTTGAATTATGTTTACTTCGCATCCAAAATCCAGAACTTACCACTGGCCAGTGCCAGTCAAACTGTCAAAGAGTCACCCTGGCGGGTAAGGAATATATGATTTCGAATTCATTAAATCAGTACAGTAATTAAAAACAATTATACTTGTAACTATAATCCTGCTTCAGTTCATTCAAACTTTTGGCTAGACAGTGGTGACGTCTTAGTTCGTGCCAATGAAATTTCTTTCCTCGAGAACTTGAGGTGTGGTGTAAGCTCAAAAAGGTTTCCTAGGAGCTACAATAGGGTTAAATTTATTTGCTGTAAAGGCGGTATAAAAACAGGTATAATCTTGTTTATTTAAAGGACAGATTAATTTTTAACATTTCTAATTGCCACCAGTTTAAAACGAACAATTCGTCAAAAAAATAAGGAATTTTTTTAACTTTAATTCTAATGTAGAATTTCTAATTTACAATCTACCTTATATTTTATATAGTATTTTAATGCAAAAACAAAACAGTTATGGCTGACAACTACTATATTACATCAAAGTGTGCTGAAATATTATCTTGTAGATAATTAATGTACATGTATGTAATCGAATGTCAACAGTCTAGCTTCACTGAAACGTTGCTTAAAATTAAGGACTTTGTAAACAGGCTACCAGCTCTAGGAACTATGTGCTGAGGCGTGTTCCCAACGGAATACGCTACTAATACATAAAGTAAAACCACGAGTTTAATTAACCATCTCTACCTAGAACAGACAAGCGTTGAGAGCCAAATATAAAAAAAAATAATCTTGGACATTAACCCGAGTTTGAACTTGAAAACTCAATAGAACACAAAGTGATCATAAATTTAAATAAAATATCTCACTTTAGAAAATAATCTTCTATTTAAAAATGTCCATTAGAGTTTTCTCTATTACTTCAAGAAATATTGTTATGGCCACAGTTATCAGAAAAATAATGTTTATTTAAACGAAAACTTCAATTTTACAAAATGTATATCTTTGTGTATGTATGTAAGATTATGAAACTTATTTTATTTTGAAAACTCTACCAAAGTATCACGTTTTCGAAACCTTACAGCAACACGAACCAAGAATAGCGTAGAATATTTTTAAAACATTTTAAAATATCCGAGTCATACCAAAATACGACATTTTTTTTGTGATACTATAAAAAAATATCTCTAAAGTAATAAATTCGTTTAATTCACCCTCAATTTCAAAATAGAACAAAAGGTGTACGTGACAACATAAAATAAATGTGACATTCATATTATGACAGACAAGACAGACAACTGGCATAGAGCCTAAGCAAAATGTAATGTATATGAAGAATATACAGGAATAAAGGTACACTAAACATAAATGTCACATCGGGGAATATTGTGTTATTCAAACAGAAAATCGCAATAGATTACATTCAAATTTTCATTGTAAAATATTTATGTACTGTAAAATTAATGCACCAAAACGATTAGATAATCAATTAAAGAAAAAATGTAATTACAAGTTTCTTATAAAGAAATATATTCAAAATTTTAAATATACTGTCACTTAATGTATGAAAATTGATATGCAATGAACTTTGAAAAAAAAAAAATATCCCCATGTAGACATCAGAACAGAACAGAAACAATTACAGATCTCTTAAATGTGATCGAACTTATGTATAATAAACGTTAAACAACGATAATGTAAAGTAGAAGTTAGAAAAGTAGTAATTAATATAATTACACTTTTATGGAATACATTAACAAATTCATAGTAAAAAATATGAGGCTTAAGTGAGAAAAAAATGTGCCTAAAACAATGTGTAATAAACAAGGTCATATTAAATCAATAATTGGCAAGTAATACGTTTAGCACAATACACTATCTACACATATCTTATTAGTGAATACTTCACAGTAGAAGTACTTGTTTATATATACATATATATTAAACATCTCTATAAGTATCTTTAGATAAGTTGATTAGTTCTTAGCTCTAGGTTTGGTAGAGTTTGGTAGAGTTTATAGTTTGTATACTTAAATATACTTTATAGAACATTGTTAAGTATATAACAGCGTATCCTAAATTTCGAGTTAATTAGACATTGCTACCCACAACACTAAGTAATAAATTAAAAAATAATTTGATTTTATAATTCTGTAACAAAATAGCGTCGAATATCACAATATTTTTTTCAAAATACTTACAAATGTTTACATAATTATTTGATATTCAAACTTATTTTTTTCACCTGTATATTTTTAATCACAGCGCTAAAACATGTCAAAGAAAATACGCCGTTATATCTATTCAAAAGTCTTAGAAGTAAGTCATTAATAAATTTCTTAAAGTCACGTTGTAAAGCGACAACTACCCGTTGAGGTCAAGAGTTTGTGGACTCAAATTTAATTAAATGGAGCCGTGTATTCATAACATATAATTTTTTAATACATATTCTATTCATTAAAGATATTTACTTTTTTAAATTTTTTTTACTGATGGTACTTTTCATGATTGACATTCCACCCGTTTGAAGGTAGAAGTTAAATGGTAGATGGGTAAAGATCGATATCAGTACTAGCCTATTTAGATCTTTAAATTATATCTCGAAGGAAACTGAAAGGGAGGCAAGCTATTCCAATCTCTTGCTGTCCGCATGATGATGAAGGAAGCGTCTGGCTTCATCCGGAGGCGAGTAAGATCTACAAGGAAAAGATAAATTCCCACCGTGCCTCTGGCTGTTCAATGAGCGACAGGGGATTCGAAAATTAGAACGTGTAATTCCTGTGCTTACTCTATACAGCTTATTCTGTAGAATGCCGAGATGCCAACCACTTTTAGCGTTATAAGCTGACTAGATTGGATTTAAACAAGTTATAGTCACCAGTAAACCTCTCTAATGTCTCTCTACTGAGTTCAAGCAAGTGAGGAGACTTTTCGCAGTGCCTGTTCAAATGCGACAGTAGTATTCCAAGACTGGGCCTGTGCTTTTTATATACAAAGAAGCTGTCCGGACCTGAGGTGTTGCACAACTATTAAAAGGAACCCGAGTTTTGTTGACGCTACCTCTACCTTGGACCCAACGGACTTCCCTTGACGGGGAAAAAACATTCTTACATTTTAGTTTCATCAAATTGAATTCTCATTTTACTCTCAAAAATTTGTAAAACAATACTTGCGATCCGTACTTTATACATTGTAAAAACTAATTTATTTCCATATTTGAATAAGAGCAGAAAGTCAAAGGAGAAAATGTAAAATGTCGAAATGACGAGGGCTGGGACCGCCCAGACATTGTCAGAATATTTGTTTTAAGTATTATTAAAACTTTGTTAATTAGACTACTAAAATTCCTACCAATTAGGAGTATATTACATATCTGACTAACCGTTGCACAACTTCAACCCTGTTAAATTTGAAAGTTAAATTCAAACAAACAGAAATATGCTTGTTTTGTAACGTGTAGTTAACTACTGTTTCTATTATGATACATACAAAATTGTTGCTCATTAAAAGTTAGAAAAATAATGTCTTTTCTATGTGAAAAGTGGCAAACGAGCAGATGGTCCACTTTGTGGGCAGGATTCGCCGTCGCCCATGGACATCGGCAACATCTCTCACCATCAGGGAAAAGACAACCGGCTTTAAGACTACTTCACGCCGTTCTTCTGTGAGAGGGTGGGACTTCCCCGGTCGAGTCAGCCTACATTCGAGCTGTAGTTACTTGACCGCAGCTAGGCTCTACAACCTACATGACGCAGTGATAAATAACATAAGAGAATTTTTTAAATATAAAAATATGTAGAATAATGAAAATATTACAAAAGATTATTATTATGTAGAAATACGACAACGAAATAGCAGAAGTACGAAGACAAACATTTGTGATAAACAGTTCTATAAAAACACATATTAGAAGTTTATTGTTTGATTATGAAGAAATTATTGAAGAAAACGTTGCATTGTTTAGCGTTTATATTTAGGTAATGAGCCATTTTTCTTATTACATTATTATTTTCTCAATTAATCACTTTAGCAATCTTTAAAGGTTGGTTTACTCAGATTTTTGCATAAGATTCCATGCTATTAAAAAAACTTAGTTAAACCCAGTTACCAGATATGAATTTATATTATTAATAATAATTATTTGTTATAATGTATCATCCTCATATAATTTTCTATAGAAAACAAAAAAAAACTATTTTTCATTTTAATTGGGGTGTAATTCTATAAATACTATCACAAAAAATATAGCTTCAAATCAAAATATTGCGAAATATAAGATTTCATTCGAAAAATTATAGGAACCGTAAACGTGAAAATACTGAAACATAAAAATATATATATCAATGATAATTATTAAAATGAAATACTAAATATTCACCAAGTAATTAAATTTCAAACGATGCTATTCGGAAATGTAGGTTAAATAATCTGACTTAATTATAATCCTGTAACATTTAAAAAGCTTCATATTTAATTAACGAGAGTACGGCCACAGGGGATGTATTATACATTTTTATATAAAAATAAGTCAATTATAATTTTATGTAATGAAAGAAAAGTTCATATTCATTTATTTTTATTAGTTCATATATAAGAAAACCTCATATTTTACTACAAATAGTTAACAAACAGTCTGTAATTGTTATTATAATTTTAAACTACATTATCGAAAGTAACTTGTGCTAGCGATACAGAAGCCTTGATTTTTCCTTCTCCTAGTCACATCTGTTCATTTGCTTCGATATACCAAATTAAAGAACAACGTGTGTATATACAAAATACTATATTATTTTCTAAATTCTTACTCCCATTAAACTCACTAGCAACAGTTAAAAGTTCTTTAACCCAAATAGAAAATAAAAAATGTACACAAAATACTTTTTGTAACACAAAATATTTTCTTAAAAATAGCGACTTTAGAAGACGTCTCAAAGATATATTTCATTCAGAATTACAATATTATTGATTCCGTCAAGATCCGAGTATTATCCCATCGGTTTAAGTCAGTAATTTTATTACACGCGTTTTCGTTAATTTCGTCATCCAACGTAATCCGTAAGATTGCATGGTTTTATAAACTATACCCCATCGCAATTGATTTTGCAATATTGTATTTAATACCATACTTCTAATAATAATAATCAGACATCTCTTTTACTCCTTCATGAACTGAAATATATTGAAAAAGAATAAAGTCGGTTTATATATATATATATATATATATATAAGTGTGCGTGTGTGTTTGTGTGTGTGTTTGTTTACGGTTTTATTAATCATATGAACCAAAAAAGTTATACAAATGGTACTTTGATGGTAACGCTTTACACTAATATTTTTCTTTGCTTTAAAAGGCTTCAATCATAATTTTAATATTATAATATTTACAAATATGTAGACCAAAGTAACGAAAAAAGCTACAAATATTAGATTTTACAAGTTTTGGGTATTATAAGAATACAAGAGTAAATAACGTACATTTTCTTATTGTAATATGTTTAGAGGGTACTAAAACTAAACTACTTAAAATGTTAGCAATAAATTGATTTTATTTATAAATTATTTGTATTCGTGTGCAGAGTGGATTAAACTTTTAACAGAATTCAAAATATATTCTATGGTACTGCATCCTCAAGCTTTTTTATTCCTACATTGTTACGTTTGGAACAATATAGAAACTGGCACGCTGATCCCGATTTGTTGGTAAAAAGTTATATAGCCACGAATTTAACTATTTTACATAATATTGTAATATTTTACAAAGTATTGTATATTTATAATTTGTCAACATTCATTGTTTTGTACAAGTGTTTTAATGGAGTCCTGAAATTGAATTAATTCAAAAGTAGTACTGCTTTTATAAAAGTCTGCTAGAGACTTAACAGAACTCAGCTTAAAGAGAATCTCAAATTAAATTCAATTAAAATGCTGTCTAGCAGAGTAACAAGAACAAAAAATATTTAATGTCTATAAATTCACTTGAACTAGCTCAACAGAAACATTATGAATATTAATACGTATATTCATAATGTTTCTGTTGAGCTAGTTCAAGTGAATTTATAGACTCTTGTAACT
>DVQP01000071.1:0-38797 GCA_018231745.1 Danaus eresimus
TATATAAATGTAAAAGGTTTGTTTTTCTCTAATCTAAATCCAATTTATGTGTAAAATGCAAAACTTTATGATTTTCATAATGAGTTCTATGATTTTTGAGAGTCATTTAAATAAAACGAATATTTTTCGGATTTACTACGCAAATTTTTTGTATTACTTTACTTGCTTACTCACAGGCAGACGAGATGCTCGTGATCACGGTTGCTGAAAAGTAACCGAAACGTCGGGTTTATGTAGATTTTAAAGTAATAAAAACATTTGCGTGATAAATATGAAAAATATTAGTTTTATTTATGATTTTCACTCAAAAATTACAGTTACGAAGTTCAGATATAAAAATGAGACATAGCCTGGAATGTAGTCTTTTACGTAACGTCACATGACACAATGTGTGTCCAGCTAGATGGGGTACCGAATAATAAAGTATAAAACTATGCAAGGAATGGACTGTTACGATATTTTTTCGTCCTTGTTCAAAAAAAGCTTTTTAAAAATATTTATAATCGGTCACATACAGTTGAAATGTTAACAACAAAATAATTTTAAATTTGTTCTTGGCTTGCTAGGTGTAATCTTTAACGTAATTCCCTTATAATATAGTTTTCTATACATATATTTATATATTTCAGTAATTGTCACTCGTTACTGCCGGCGACCGGAGCGCCAGTGTCCCGAGGTCGCGCCGGCCGTCTGCGGGAAATGTTCGCGGCCCACGTGGCCGTGCGGACAGCGCACAACTGGAAGTACTGGCTCGTATCCTTTGAAACTATCAATTGGGGGGGGGGGGGGGGGTGGGGGGGTCTATAAGGGGAGGGTGTGGAAAAAACGTAAAATGTTTGTAATATCTCTACTGAAACATTGCTATTTTGCAAATAAAACATTCTCGACTATAATATAAACCATCCGTTAGCTATCCTTTATACATAACCTGTAAATTGTTTACGCTTCACTATATTTTAGAGGCGTGCACTGAGATTTGGGGTAGGGTCAGCAGAATATGTTTGAGAAAATTACCAACTTTCGTCATAATTTCCTTCTGTAAAACTTTGTAAATATTTTTGTATAATGCTACAGCAATCCGATCAGAAGTAACATATATATATTTTCTAAATCTATTAACTACCTCTTAACAACAAAAGCACCTTACGCCGATTACGAGCTATTCATCACGGCTTTATGATAACTATTTAAAACGGACTGTCCAGTTGAGATCCAGAAATTCGTATTATTATTATTATTTGAATACAACAAACAAGGAAAAAAAAATAACTATTTGTGTACACAACCTGCTAGCTATCATAATACTTTTTATTAAAACGCATAACATTACATTTTTTTTAGTTTAATCGAAACAGGTCAAGCCTTTCCTTTGTAACTATTTTAATTTATTATCAAACGACAACATTAAAAATGTTCTCGTAATTAATTTCGCTAAACATACGTCACCAGTACAGAGCTCAAAGCAAAATTTTTCCATAATTAGTTAATTTAGTTAACTAGACAATTTATTCACTTGCGCTTAGAAAGACAATAATAGCAGAATGGCGATTTTTTTTATAAACCTACAAAATAGTCCCTTTTCATTTGACAACTTTTATGACTATTTAAACGAGTAGAGTTTCTGGAACCCCGACACATCCATAGTTTGTGCACACACACATGCATACATTCCCGCATAAACACGAGATTTGTAGATCGTCCTTGAGATTATTTGTATGGAAAATAAACATAGACTAGTTGTGCATACGGCCGCTTTGGCTGGGAGGCGGCGCTAGCATCTAGCAGCGGACGATCAAAAATGTTCGTTTTTGTGTTTATAGATGGCACTTTTAACAATTTTACCAAATCGTGACTCGAATAATATATAAACATCGGTTAACATTAGTAACGTGTGACTAAAATAATTACAGAATTAAAAATAATTTTAGTTGTTGTATGGGTAGGGTAAGCACTTATTTGCATCTATGGCGTGCACGCAGCTGCTACATATGAATACAGGTTGAGTCGTATACATGTACGACAAAACAAATTACTAAAAACAACATTTAATTAACTTGCATAGATTAAAAAGTTAATAGTAAAAAGGTTGTTGGTATGCAGACAGTAATATTCTTAATCGAGTCTCAGTTCAGCGTAGTGAGCGCGGCGCTAGTAGAGTCGTTCAGCTCGTGCGTGTCGTGCAGCAGCGCGGCAGACCTCGTGCGGACCACGCTCCTGTGGGCGGAGCAGCACTGCTCGCTCGTTGAGATGAGACCTGGTAAATATAGCGATTAATGCTAACAACATCAAAGTTCGTGACGTTTTGCGGATGTTCCTTGAACCTTCACCTAAAATTTACTAAATATTTTTCGATTGAACCTTTTCTGGTAATGTAGCTTAGACAACCTGAATAATGTGTAGGCTGTGATTTATTTCTATATTTGTCGTAGTTGTCACGGGAACACATTATAGTAGTTGTGTGTACTGTGTAGTACAATATTTATACTGTACCTTGTCTGCTATACTTTATATTTTTCGTGTTTTTTTAAAATATAATTTAATTTTTAATTGTTCCAGCGGTTCTTAATTCCCTGCGAGTTCTCTGCACCACCACGGACATCCTGACGAGTCCTGAGCGCCTGGCGGAAGAGGCGCGCGCCGCTGCGTCCTCCGCTGCCGTCAAGCGTGAGCCGTCATAACTCCAGTGGTACCACCCACCGCCCACCACCGCCGATCGCAACTTCACCACCCCCTCCACAATCGTTGTGCTCAGTACTACATTTATGAATTAAAATACTCGATACGTTCAGTTTTCGGTCTATAATCATCCTTGTACTAGGCACATCGGCTCTCAATCTTTGGCTACGGCCTAGCTGTCTCTTACAAGTCAGAATTGTTATATTATAATTGTTTCCAAATTACCACATTCATATATAACGTGCTTAACATGTAAGCAAGTTTTCGGCAGCTCGTTTAAGGAATTAATGTAAACAATTTTCATTTGTATTGGACCTGTCTGTGAAATAATTGATATAAGCATTTTGTACAAGTTGATCCGATGATCATGGTGTCTCGATGTTTTTGAAATTTATTTTTCTTGTAAGTAAGCATTTTTCATATATCATAATCATCGGTTTTGTAAAAAAAATATTGTTTAAATATCTCGTCATATACGTTTAAAACATTACACGGTTACAAAGTAATATTGATCGTAATTTAAAATAAAATCTGTGAAATGTTTTAATGATATATGTGAGTCGGACATATCGTATATTTTGTGCCTAAATATATTATAATACTCAAAAAACATATATACATATATGGCGGTGCAGTGGCTTAACTTTTGTGCAATTAATTGGTGTTCACAAAAAAAAAACTAACGCACAAAATCGTCTAACGCTGTCCGGTCATTGACCTTATTTTCTAATGTTTTTGTATATACGGAATGTTAAATGTTCAGACCTACAAGCTCAATTTACCATCAACGAATCCACTTGCATTGAAGCGTTTTTTTTGTAACACATGCCTTAAAAGTCGTGCCTTATAGAGATGTTAAATAGTTTTCATATTTCTGCCAAAGACTTGTTGAGTTGAGAGAGATTTGTTAAGTTATTTCATCTGAGCGGTGACTTAATCTACACTAGACGCCCATCTCGACTCCCCCGTGAATACCAATGTAGACGTAAGACAGAAAATAAAATAAAAGAGAATTTATTAAATATATCAAACACGTCGAGATTTAATTTAGAGATGGAAGTATATTTACGAAAGTAAGTTACTTTAAGTAAATATTTTTATATCGTTTGTGTTTAAGACACAATTATTTTTATATAAATTGTATAAATCGGTGCCAACGTAAATATTGTTGTAATTTGTTATGTTATGTATAATTTTATGATTCGTCGACTCGTGCCCGGGAGCAGGTCGTGTCGAGGCGCCCGTCCTCGACTAAGCTTTAACGAGTTAATTCGATTGTTGTTCTATTGGAAATATAGTTTGGAATGATATTTTCAGATGTGTTGTATTATTTTATTTATTGTGTTACATAATTAATAACATTCGTATTTTTTACAGAGAATAGTCAACTGGACAGTCTTTCAAGGTCTACATGATCTGCGTCATAGTATACTCAGTCTTAGCTCTTTAATGTTACGTTAAAGCGTTCGTTCTGACAGTTACAAAGTTACAATAGTAACACTCGTTAAAACATGTACATACAAATGTTGTAGCGATAGTATCAAAAGCTACTAAGTACAGTTTATGAGACTAAATTATTACATTTTCCTACACTAATATATTCATTTTAAATATTTTATGCGGTTTTATATGGTTTTAAAACTAGGTTTTGTATACATTGGTATGTGTGAGGCAAATTTGTTACAATATTTTTTATTAGTAATACTTTACGTTTTGATACATGTAGTATATTAAAAATTTTACATTTTCACGACACTGGCAGAATATTCTGTGCACGTCTTTGAATGAATGACATTTTCGTCTCAAATTTTCGTTTCAATTAATACATTTTAGACTAATTGAAATATTATGTGTCTTCGATCATTTAATATAGGTGTATTAGTCTATGTTCAGCGGCGTGTAGCCTGGCGAGTGCAGAGGCGGGGGTCGCCAGCAGGTCGTTGACCCTCCCGCGTTCGCACAGACATCCGTCTTGAAGAACGGCCGCGGTGTCGTAGTCACGTACAGAGGACACGCGATGCTAGATATAAACGGTTAAAAAAACTTTAACTAACTCAGAACTCAGTACATGACGAGTTTCATATAAAGAAAAATCCTAGACCATATCAGACTTTATCAGCAATGCTCTATAGTGTTCTGTTCAGTGTTGTACTGCCAGGCTTCTAAATACAAATCTGAATATTGCTATTCATTACAAAAGGTAAATTTTAAGAAAAATTTCGTAAACACGGAACAGGATTTGAGCCTGCAGACCTCGGAATATAGAGTTACGGTTGTTTCGTCGATTGAACTCTTCATTATAGTTATTTGAAGTGAGATTGACATACGGCCACGGTGACGACTGTAGTGTTGGGAGCGACGGCGGCGATAGCGTGCAGGAGGGAGCGCTCGGCCGCCGCCTCGAGCGCGGCGCCCGGCTCGTCCAGCAGCAGGGCGGCCGCGAGGCGAGCGTGGAGCGCCGCCCGCGCCCCGCACACCCGCGCCCCGCGACCTCCGCCCCACGAGCCGCGCCAACCGCACACACCGCACTCTGTGATACGATTTATTCTTGATGAAGACAAATGCTATGGTTTCATTCGCACTGGAATTGTGGAATATTGTACTAGTATTTTATTTGTTGGACGATTTATAATTTTGAGTACTGAGTGGAAAATTATGTTTTAATGTCTTAATATGGCGATGATAACAAATGGTTTTGAATATATTGTCAATCTAATATCTTGTTCAATACGAACGAGGGTGGACACCGTATTTGGTATAACAAATATTAGCATAATGTTTTGATCGATCATTTGGTACGTCACCTAAACCAGCGGGTTGAGCTGATATGTAGTCATAGAGTCCAACGGCTTTTAAACTCTCCCAAATCTCTTCATCAGTGTGCATTCCAAGCGGATCTAGGTTCTCTCTCAGAGTACCCGAAAACAAAATAGCTTCTTGTGGCAAGACCACCACTCTGTGCCGTAAGGCTCGAAGCGGGACCTTCGTTACATCTCTCCCATCAAGTAACACTCGACCACCGCATATTCTTGTGGCTCCCGCACAAGTTAGGAGTAATGTTGACTTGCCGCTGCCGCTCCGCCCGCAAATGGCGACCTTGTTATAGGAAATTAATTGCACACTTTAATAGAGAATATAAGTTTTATTTAAAAGAACTGTTTTACTAAAACTCGCCTGAGCTGTTTGACATAATGCACCAAAACTTGCGGTGTTCAAGGTGTATAGAATTGGTGGTGGAGCATGTCAGAAATAATTCAATATACCTAAGGACTTATTTTAGTATATTAAAAAAAAATTCGAGTTTGTCTTTTAAGCAAAGCTATTCCCAACAGATAAGGTAGAACAACTTGGAAGTAAAAGCATTTTTCAAAATTTTCACGAGATATCGTAGCTCTATCCCATGAGCCAACTATTGACTTGGGGGACAATTACAATGGATGAAGTTTTTAAATAATGTCTTAAAAAAACTGTGAAATAGACGACACTGTGAAAAGAGTATGGAACCTTTACTATAAGTGTTTTCTAAATAAGTAATAGTTATTCTTGTCGTTTAAAATGTATATTTTATCTAACCTTAATTTTAGTCTTTTCAAGTTTCTAGTTAAATAGTGTTTAGATAACGAGACCGGTCACTGTGAAGTATTTCAAAATAATAGGTTAGGTTTTAATTTTTCTTTTGGGTTACTCTCATCTCGTTGCAGAAAAGTCATCGCAATGTCGGGAAAATATAGAAATAAAATAATAAACTAGGTCTCTCAATATAACATTCTTAATTTTTTTAGTAAATATTCTTAATTTTTTTTTGCATTGCATAATAAAGGACGTAAGAAATACTTTTTTTTTGTACTGGTTAGTTGCTACCGACTTTGATTTGATTAGTTTTGTTGAAAGAGACATTAGAGAGTTCAATTATAAAAAAGTACCTTTTGTCCTGGATTTATAGTGAAATTAATATTTTTAAGCACAGGAGGTCTATTCGGTTGATGCTGTACACTGACGTCTTCAAATTCAATTTTTCCATTTCTCTGCCAGCCAGCAGGTATGGGACCTTGAACAATATTCATCATTATGATCATCGTAATCATGTTTACCTTCATGTACTTATAGCGTGAATGCTTCACGGTACTGGCAATCTATTTGTCTTCATTTACTTACAGTCATCTCTGTAATCTTCTTGTGGTATATTCGTATTGTTGAGGAGTCTCTGCACGGATGCCAAATGCAGGTCGAGGTCGGCGCGACACTTGGCGAGGTGTGCGAGGTACACGGGCAGCAGGAGCGAGTACGTCCCCGCCAACCCAGTCAGAGCCCCATTTCTGCCGCTGTACAGCGCCACCGCTAACGATACAAATACGCTCGCCGCTCCCACTAAGTCCTGAGAAATAAAAAGCTATTACAATTCTTAAATTTCTATTATACCTATAAGCTATATATAATTTTTGTGTCATTATTTAAATTATAGGTAAGGGTAGGCTCCGATTGTTTTTTTAAAACAGTCTTCTAGGCTCTAGTATTCAACCAATCAATAAAAAGTGTCTGAAAATCGTGACTCTACAATTATTTTCAAGTTTTATCCATAAATATAGCTTACTGATTATCTATATGTTAAAATGATAACTACCAGGGATAGGCTTAGCCATCTATTGGCGGAATTGAGCAGCAGTAGAGCGTTGTGGTTCCGATCTAGTCGTGTGTGGAAGGCTTCCCTCATGGTGTGTTGTAGTCGCGCTGCTCGCACGACACCCGCCCCGGCCAGCGTCTCCACCGCCAGGGAGATCGCTCGACCAGCACTTGACGCCTCTATGTGCTGCAACTCTCTGTTGATAAATTGACAATGAATAATAATCCGTACACAGTAACATAGTGTAAGTACACGTCTCTTATAGAACACAAAGTTGGAATTATTTTAGATATATTGCAAATTTTTATTATATTAAATATGAATGCTTTACTGAAGCAATTAGTGAATTGCAACATGTCATTTAAAATTAAAATTAAAGGGAAGGTGAGTGAACTAGTTTAGATTTAACTACAAAAAGGGTAATGTCACTCATTGTTATAAAAACTATTATGATAGTTTTAATTAGCTAGCAGGTTGTGTACAAACAAATAAGTTATTTTGTTTTCCGTGTTTGTTGTTTTCAAATAACACTAATAAGAATGTCTGGATCTCCACTGGATATTCCGATTTAAATAATTTAATCGTTTTAGTGCCGATCCTCACTATAAAGCCTTTAAGGTACTTTTGTGACTCAGAGGTAGTTGATAGATTTATAAAATATTTAGATGTAAGTATTGATCGGGCTGCTGTAACTTTATGAGCGAATATTATCAATGTTTAAATTAAACTAATATTTTTGGATTACTACTCGTATTTAATTATTTATAACACTACATTCTCCCGACGATTCGGTTACTTCGCAGCAACCGTAATCATTTGCTTTAAACGAGAAAAACTAACCGTAATGACATATTTCGTCTGCCCGAGAAAAATAAAAGTTTCATTTAGATGAATCTCGCGAAAGTATTAGATCTCATTATTATGTGCTTTAGTAAATATCATCGTATCATAAGGGTCTCAAACTAAGGTTATTCAAATTGCTTATTCCATCATTTAATATATCAAAGTGGTTATGTTATACAATAACTTGTTGTTTCTAATTTGATTGAAATGGTTAAATCAACAAGACAAAGTGATTAATGCAATGACTTATGTTACGTAGAGATGAACGCTAAACAGGTGATTAATTGTTGACTTATATTACCTGGCATTTCGCAAATAAACAGACTGTAAGATCACGTAAAACAGAAGAGCGGGAATTAAAGCGAACAACGTCCAGGCTGATATGAACACATTAATTAGCCCCGCTCCTCCACAGAGCAGCGCTATCTGCATCCATCTACTAACAGCCGTCGACAGTTTCTGGAGAAATTAAATGTTATTATATATTTTTAATCGAACTTGAATTTAAAACGATGTAGTTTGATGATATCGAACCTTGTCAATAACTAGAGTGTCTGAGGAGAAACGGTGTAAGGCGTCTCCAGCGGGGTGGGTGTGGTGGTAGTACAGCGGAGCGTGTAATGTAGCGTGGAGGAGTCTCTCGTGAAGCTTGCGACGGGACTTGGCTCCTGCACAGGCGCAGGCCACCTGGGCACACCCTGCTAGCAAGACGCCGCCCGCACTCCACAGACAATAAGTGAGGATCATGTCCCAAACCTGGAAAACCAACAGAACATGTCATAAAAGTCCTTAAGTAAGGTAATGTTTAGTGGAGAGAAATCATTTATACAGGACAAGTAGAACTTTTTTTTTAAATATTAAAATAAGTAGATAACAGACATATGTAGTTTCTATGAAGCCTTATGTACGCTTTGTGTTTTTAAGAGCTACTTTTGTATTTTTATAGGACGTAGAGAGTAATGAATGAATCCTTATTAAATTTTGTTACGTTAAAAAATTAAAGTTCCTAGAATAAAGAATCCATTTCTTCAAAGATCGTAAACCTGTTCGTCGGATAGAGGGTTCCGGTTATTAGAGTCTGTGAGTCGAGTCAGCCACCAGTCGGCAGTCAGCGCTAAGCCCTGAGTCAGAGTAGCCGCTACCAGGTACACGGCGCCCCACCAGCCACACGCACGGCAGTACTGCCACCATACTGCGGACTGAGACGAAATACAATCAAATTAATGTATTGCGACATGTTGGGAACAATCGTTGCCAGTAAAACATTTTACAAGTGTAATGTATTTTAATGACCAACTTTTAACTGATCTTCATGGCTTGTATAGGCTGAGATGTTTCGATCGGTGTTGACAATTTACTGAACTTAATTAATTAATAATAAATTTATTGTTAAGATGTTTATTATCAGCTGTTAGCATTATTGAAGATAAATAATATGTAACGTTGAACCAAATTGCGTGTAATAATGAGTTTGTAATATGAGTGTTTGTGTTGTGTGTGATGTCGTTTCACTGGTCACCTCGTGTAGAACGGGTTCTTGTTCTTCATCAGTAAGCGGGAGCTCTGGAATGGGCACGGATGTCTCAATGCCATTATTTGTTACCGAAGTCATCGTCAAGTCGGGGATTTCCACGGGGCCTGATTAACATATAACCATCACGGTTTCTGTCTTCATTTCAATTTATTAACATAATCAAGTTATTTGCTAACATATAAAGCTATATTGAAATAAATATATTATATTAGAATATTGAGAGTAATATTTTTGTACCGTTGTTGGAGTTCTGTTGACTATGTTGTACTTCCTTATCCGAGTCGGCGCTCAGGAAGCGACGTAAACTCCATGGAGCCCATCTACGAACAATATCTCGTGCGTGTCTGTATTTGCAAACTTCAATCTCATAACATTTTTAGCTTGACAGAATTTTATTAAAGTAAAATCTTTACTTGAAATTATGTCAAATAATCTTTGGGAAGTTTGATTTAAATAAAAAGTCTGTTTTTTAAACTTTTTTTGTTAGTTTCATAACAAATAAATATGAATATCTAGCATACCTGCTGTAAAGTGTCCTGTAAGGACGACTGGGTAGTACGCGTCTTGTCAAACTTGCCTCCTGCTGCAAAGCCTCATGCGAGGCATCCACGCTCACGGCACGTCTTACTTCTCGTAACCATCTGTGAATGAGATATAGGTTCATTATTTAGTCATATATATTAAAAACACAGACTCCTTGTTTCAGAAACAACATTGAAACTGGACACCATTCGGACTTTGCTTATGTAAGCTCCGATAGTTACTTGAATGTTATAGTGAATAGTTGTTTTATGTTTATGGTCTTTATTATGATTACTTAGCGCGAGGCATATCAGGAGATGGCGTGGAAAACTGGCGCGGTAAAGCAGGTCTTTTTCGACTCATCGTGTTCCTCCAGCTTCCTCCGGCACATGTTGGAACTTCCGTTAATAGATGTGCACCCGCCACTTCGTTGATTCCCACTTGCGGCTAAGTCAGAAAATATAAAAAGTGTGCTTCTCTTCGCAACATAGGTTATATTATGGTTATATAATCTACATTCAGTCGAACCATGATTTCCTCCGATATATGGAGCTGAAACTGCGTTCGGCTAACGGCGCGCATTAAATGTGATCGCTCTCTTGCGGCTCCGCCACTGGGCCCCTGACTTCCCCGCGACGCCGACTCCCGAGCTTCCGCCGCCAGATGAGTCCACTGCTTGATAGCGCCGTTACAAGTAGAGCTCACACGACCACACTCACTCACACGCCCGTCCTCCATTACGGTTACCTACAATTTCATCACGTATGAGTAAAGACGTCACTTATGAACAAGAAGACTTGAATATCGGTCATACTAAATCTGCGTAGTGGAGGAGCTCAAGTCTGTTGGTAGCCAATATGATCGTCCGACCGGCCCGCGCGGCTGGTAGCAGTGCTCTCGCTACTAAATGGCGGGCCAGAGGTACGTCTAAGGCTCCCAAAGGTTCGTCTAATACGATAAGACGCGAGCGAGAATACAGTGCGCGGGCAACACTCAGTCGCACGCGTTGTCCGCCCGACAACGGCGCACCTGAGATACCCAATTGTGTGTTATCACCGTCTGTAATATTATGTAAAATAAATAATGAGTATAAAAGTAGGGACAGTTGACATCAAAACGATCGTCATAAATCAATGAAAAGCGTTAATATACCAGGTAAAAGTTGCAGGTCTGGCCTCAAACCAGTGGCGCGCATCACGCGGTTGTATCTGACCGCGCTCCACGTACCGCCCATCAACACGTTGTCTCGTATAGAACCTTCCAGAAGCCAAGGCGGCTGACCAGAATACCACATTGAACATTTTCTACAATATCAGTAAAAAAAACTTAATAAAAAGTGTTCTCAACTCCCATTAAAAAACTCTTCATTTATGTTTTACAAGAAACAGGTTTTCCTCATTTTATTTGATAATAAGAAAACATACTCGCTCATTTTAACGTCTCCACGTTCTCGATACATCTCTCCCAAGATCGCTGAAAGCAGCGATGATTTACCCGAACCAGATGATCCGACAACCATGATTAATTTTCCTTGAAAAAAAATTATAAAGTGGTTATTATAGGGTACCCTTTTCTTGGTCGGAATGGAAGTCTGCGTTTAGGGGTAAAATTACACATATACATTTATAATACAAGTACATAAGAAATAATTCTAATTAACCGATTACAAGATCATAAAAGTTGGGAAAGAAAATTGAATAAAACCGTTTTTAAGGTTGAGGTATTTTAAGAAAATAATTTCACCCGCTGGAATGTCCAGTTCATCTATTTCTAGCCAGGCGTTATCTTTCATCCGCCAAGAAAAAGCGGCATTTTTAAAAGAGATCAAAACGTCTTCGCTCTGAATTGGTTCTTTATTTTCTTTACTTCCGTCAGCCTCTTCGTCCTCAAATTCTTCTCTCTCAGATAGAGGATTATCTAAAAAGTCGTCAGTGGTTTTTTCCGAGTCTATGTCGTATGAATCACTATGAATGTTATCATCGGGTACATTAAAAGCCTCCGGTAGTTCCAAGAAGTCTTTAATCCTGTTTGTGCTGACCTGAACAATATTTTCTTTTATTTACTGGTAGTGTCTCGTTAGAATAAATACGGCATATTTTAGGTTTTTTTTACTAGATTATGTCTAGTCTTACCATTGCTTGGATTATCATTAATATAGTGACGGGTAAAATTAGAAGTGGTATCGTCAATTGGTTGAAAAGCACTAATCCAGAAAATACTTTCGTGGCTGTTAATGTACTGCTGTCCTCAAGGATGTAGTGTGTTGTAAAGGTTACAACTGTTACTAGGACAGCCGAGATATGTGTCGTGAAGGCTGGAGAAAAACAATAAAAATTTAATGTTTACTTCCAATCATATAATACATTGAGTATGATATTAATTTTAGTAACGTATTTAATACCTACTTAAAAAACCCCAATATACAGAATCTTTATTAAGGAGTTTCAACTCCACTTCTCGGAACTGTAGTATTTTTTCATTAAATAAATCCTCCCAAACATATAGTTTTATAACATTTATTCCTTGTAAAATTTCAGATATTTTTGAAACTCTGTGATCTGTGCATTTCGAAATATTTCTTGAATTACAAGCAATTTTCTTCCCGATATAAAACTGCAAGGGCGTAACTATCAATAAACTACAAGCTGTACCTATAATGGCACTCAGACCTAAACGAGCGTAGAGCAGATACAGTATTACTGATACCTAAAAATATATATTAATAAAATGATACATCTATTAAAAATTAGATTAAATAATAATAATAATGGAATATCTATTAGTAACTTGCCTTTAAAGGTAAAGACCATATGTAGTGACAAACCCATACACACGACATTACATTATAAGTATCTTGTGATATTAAATTCATCAGGAGCCCTGACTGCGTGTTGGCTTCCTGCTCGGGGTTATGCAACAGCGGAGTTTCTTCTTCCACTTCGGGATTCACTGACCATGACGCTAATTTCATGCATTTGTCATAGATTACGCTCTGAAATCAAACACACTTTCTAAATAAATATAGGAGTAATTCCTATAGGAGTAACTCTCGGTCAAGAAAGTTCTATTTAAAGTACCCACTTGTAATGCCATCTTTAGTCGAGTACCTTCCACGGTAGCCAAATGAGTCGAATTCTGGGATAATAGAGCCTGCACAATAAGTGCTAATGATATAATTAGTAGCATGACGAATCCATTAGAAGTAAATTCGTCAATAGTGACATGCGTATTACTATTGTACGATGTAATTGGGTTTTCTATGTATTGAATTATTACAGCTATTCCTATCGCTGGTACAATGCCTGTGAGATCTCCGAATAACTTTAAAATACCAGCGATATAAAAATTCGGCCAAACCATGCGAGCGTAACATTCCCAAATATTAAATCCCGTTGTTTTATTTGGTGACATCTGGAATAAAGATACGTTTTAATTAAATGAACACATGACTTATATGTACGTATGTTAAATGTTATGAAAATGCATACTTTTGTTTGTTTGAAATATTTTTTAAATTTATTAAAATGTACTTCGGAGCGTTCGTCGTCAGGTACTTCACCAATGTCATTTGTAGCTTCTGGTACACAATATCCCTTACACATAAATAAGTTCAACCAGAAAAATGTTACTTTTGAATAAAAGTGTGTTTGCTTATAATTATATATTGGGGTGTCAGGTTCCGTAGTTGATTTTGGACTACAATGATATCTTTTGACTACCTAAAAATTAAACTCAATTATTGCACGCAACTCTGTTTTATAAATTTTAGATTGTCCCATTTTTAATAAAGCCCGATATAATGTGTATCGTTCACAAATATACGGGAAGTGAGGCGCCAGACGTGCGTCTTGAGTATGGCGTCTGTCGTCTCGAACATGACCAATAATTCCTACGGAGTCGGCGACGATTTTAGGGGATTGACCTCTCAGTTTAAGAATCTCAATGCATTACTGCACCACATAGTAAATACAGGAAACAATTGTTTTCGACAATAATAAAACAAAGGATAAATAAAATAATATGATAGAATTTGTATGTACGCAAAAGTCGTTATAAATTTGGTATAAAGTTTGGTATTAAAAATTGTATTATTTTAATATATTCGGGACATAACAAGTAAGAGATCGATTTCTTTCATCAATGGCATGTGTGTGCGCTTGTATCTAGATATGACTTGCATGCTGCTAATTAGCACCATAACAGTTCCCCTCGCGCTAAACATATAAACATTCTCACAATAGAGAGCTGTAGATTTTCTTTCTATTTAATAATTACGTGCTTACCTCGTCATAGAAACAGATACAGTCTATGAGAGCTATTATTGATGTTAATAACATAGCAGCACCATGTATATAGAATTCTATATTTTTGGAGGTATTTTCAACTTGAACCAGTTGATATAAAACTGAGGCAGATGAAGCTGCGGATAGCAACCAATAGATTGCTAAATAAAGTATCGGCGCTGAGGAGCGCCTAGTCCACAGTGACACGTGGAGTGCCGCGGCTGAGAGCCAAGCCAGTGGTGGCATCAGGGATGCTACAAGGCTCACTGTATCAGCAGGTTTCAACGACGCAGCAGCTCCACCGCAACACCAGATCACAGCCAACGCTAGACTCGCTATGCCTCTAACATTTTGATATCTCCATCGAGTTCCGGACCTGAAGGTGATGTATAATAATTCATCATACATAACACGTTTAATATAAGATATTTTGATTCTCCCTACCAGTTTGATCGTGACGTCGAACAGCAACAAATTAAAGCGGCGGAGATGACAGTGCAGTACAGGATCAGCGAGTGTAACGCTGCAGCCAGAGCGTGGACTTGACACAAACGGTCTCCGCTCATACAGATTGCATCCATTATGAAACTTGCCCTGTGAAGAAATTGCACTTACTGTGGTAAGAAAGCTTATATGATCTCATTATTACTATCTAATCGTTGTTTACTGTTCTTTGTTAAAGGATCACTGAATACTACCGCTACGTACTTACAAGCTAGGGAGAACTATTTGAACGACATTCAAAATAGATACGGTCTTAAATTTTTAAGACTTTTTACACGTCAGAAACATTGTTACTATTATAAATAACTACAAGTCTATATTGTTTAAAACATTCGGCAAAAATTTTGATAAAAATTATTTTATATATTTCTATATATCTATTGCTCCTTTTTCGTATATATTTTAGATATTCAACATACAATTACTATGACGACCAAAGATTATGTAAATTATGTTTCAAACGTAGTTTTATAAATGCAGCTTCTTCTGAGAATATCTAGGAAAGGTGAGTTTTAAAGATTTTCACAAGATTCAAACAACGATATTTCGTTTTCGATTCACTCCTATGAGTGTGTGGGTAACGAATGCATTCAGGTTTTTAGTTATAATGTATCAAATGTGATATATCAGGAAGGGTGACTCATGAGCTAAAGGTTTAAGAACATGTTACGTAGATAATGACTACGTTTCCTTGTGCTGTTTATTCATATTCTTAAGTAGTTAACATTCATATAGGCTATGAATTTACGAATTTATCTACATTACTCAATAATGATATCTTAGATTTTCGCGAGACTTTTAAATAAAACTAAAATATTTCGGATTTACTACGCGATTTTTTATTACTTTAAAACTACATAATCCCGACGTCTCACATTTCGTCTGCCCGTGATCACGGTTGCTGTAAAGTAACCGAAGCGTCGTGATTATGTAGTTTTAAAGTAATAAAAAATCGCGTAGTAAATCTGAAATATTTTAGTTTTACATTACTCAAGTTGAACAGCCTTTAGCGTATTTTTAGTGAGTTTGATTCATTTAAACGTCAGTTTCCACGTTTTCGGTTTAGCGTAGGCAAATCTTATCTAATCTTAGGAGAATTAGGCTTTTTAACCCGTATACCTGTCAGTATAATTTACATCTCTGTTACTCGTCCTGATTCATATTAAGTTTACCAAATTTAGGTATAAACATTTTAAAATAGGTACATTTTACAATATTTTTTTTATGTTTATTTTAAAAATTGTTTTTGATTCTTGAGACACTTAAGATTAATGAATCTTTGTAGAGTCAAAGTTAAATCTAAATGAATGTTATGATTATTCGTTTTTAAATATTTAGATTGCCATTTAATCACCTAGTTAAATCATTATATGATTTTATATATAAATTGAAGGAAATAAATTGTTTTGTGGTAAGTCATATTTTGAAAGACCCAAATTCTGTGGTTTGCTTCCCACGCCGGAAATGTGATCGCATCCTTGCTCACTGTATCTTTTCTTGAACAAACCTCTTTCACAAATCATTGGCCATGTGTTTCGGTTTGAGAGCATGTCATTTAAATAATTCAATGTTCTTAGGATTGCAGTTTGTTTATACAATACCAAGAAGCAGGAAAATAAAATGACATTGTGAATTTATATTGAGCTAAAAAGAAAATTTTAACAACATATAACTGTATATGTAAATATATTCTACTCCCAAACATTAGTCGTAGATTTAATGTTTGCAAATAAATTTTCTTCGCACAACTTTAAGTGATTATGAAATAATCAATAAAGAGGAAACAATATTTCATAGAGGTAAATTTAAAATGTAATATTTTTTTGTTAAAAAAATATTTTGTATCTGATTTTCTTATCAACTCTTCTAAACCTAAATAAGTCTATTTTGTTTAACCTAGCTCAAGAGGCAAATTTACCTTTACCTACTTTCTAATGTTTATAAGATACGAACGAACATACATAAATATGTTAATGGGACATTTAAATTTACTTATTTAAATATAATTATTACATCGACGTATTAATTTATTTATGTTTAAAGCATCCAGAGAAATCTCCGCCACATCCTTTCAAATAAAGGAAAATTATACACGTGTATGTTTTTTGATGGAATTTGTTTGTTTTTTTTTTCACCTTACCTGGTGTTCAACAATTTGGTATTTGTCTCTCTTACACGTTGATGATGTATGAACTGAGGCAAAGTGGAATAACATCCGTGCGAAATAACTGACGGTCGTCGTGTTTGTAACCAACACTGTATTTAACAAATAACAATCACGAATATAAAATGATCACTAACTTTAGTAACGTACCTATCACGTTCTACAAAAATGTTAAAATGCAAATCACTTTATAATACAAGTCGGTAGAATTCACTTCACGTTCGGTTTCACTATTCTTATATTTATTTATAATACAGCCTGCTATTCTCTATTGTGTTTGGTGTCATTATATTGAATATAATGGTGTGATGATCGCATAATGTTATTTAACGTTTATATATTTGATATCGAAAGATCGCACGCGTATCGTACAGCGGAGAGACGTCTACACCCCACAGACATGCTCGTTATACTAAAATGAAAAATCTGAATTGCGAACACACTCGTGAACGTATAGCGGTCGCAGTCCTCTAAACACGGTTAAATTTTTGCAACCTTGCCACTATCTGCGGTTGCTCTGCTAGAATCATTAATGTGTTTGTTGCTTGGCATTCACATAATACACTTGATACATAGAAAAAACGTTGTTTTACTATTTATTGTAATCGTAATAAATTATCGGTAGTTATCCGTGCACGCCGGTGGCCGTGGCGAGTCTGGGTACGAGGTCGGTCTGCAAGTTGCAACCTACATTTTTACCTATAAATACACTACTTCTATGGCATTCATTTATTATTTATAGTGTATGTAAGGCTTTCACGTACCATTATCAACCAAGTATAACATAAGGGCCGATTTCACCAGACGCTAATAAATGTCAAACAGCAATAGAACCTTTAAATATATATGTTTGGCTTTTAGGTTTCGCTTATATTATGTAAATATGATTTTCGTTCGAGCATAATAAATATATTGATGATTTTATGTCATGTAAAATAGGTAGTGAAAATGAGAAACACATCGGCAACCGTCACTTTTTAAATAAACTTAAATGACAGTAGTCAGAAGTATTTTTGGGACCGTTGTAATTTTGTAATTAATTTTTATAATGATATAAATAACAAGACAGAGAGCGTTTCTCAAATGATTTAGTTTTTTTTTATTTTGACTGCAGTAAAACAAGTACATAAAAAATTACAAAATAACAAAAATATAATAATTTCCTTACTTATAGTACAGCACATGGCATTAAAACTTAATTCAATTCCCCGATAGTTGGACTTGTCAAAATAAAAGATTGTATTAGAAATTAACATCCCATCCCGAGGTCTCGTCGGGCGGTAACTTGTCTTTAGGATATTTTTCGAAGTTTGAAAGGTCCAGATCATTAGTTACAGGTTGTATTAGCGGCGCCTTTAACTTGCCCTCGCGAAGACCTTCCCAGTTAAATCCAAGGAACCATCTGAAAATTAATAATTTCGCTATTTATAATAAAGAATTATATATAATACACTACATATATAAATACTTAAGAATATCATGACATAAAATCATATTAGAAAAATATCTTCCTCAGTTATTAATAGGGGTTTGAAATAATTGTACATTGGTTTCAAGCACACGTAATGACGGCACCTCATTTAAACAGCTCTTATTCACTGAGTGCTTTTAAAAATACTATAATAATATGATTACAGTTATAAATTGAGAGTTCCTCGTAAAGAAATGTCGTTACGAACGCTTTCCGTTTTCGTTCGTGATATAACGTAGGACTGATGGTTAAAAAACCATAGTACGATTAGAATCTACGTTAATGTCTAACGTAACTTTCACAAGTAACACATAGTTCATACTTATGTGACTTAATATCTGCGATCCCATTCTTGAGGTAGCCGAGTCTCTCAGCGGGTACCGCACGGCACAGCTTGCGTATAAGCAGCTGTGCGGATTTGGGTACCCGAGGATGGAAGGTGACGGCGTCGATTCCTCTCAGGATAAGGGTGTAGGTCTTCATGTGGTCTCCGCCAGCGGCTCGGAAAGGAGGCTTGCCAACTAGAAGTTCGTGAATGAAGACGCCCAGCGCCCAACAGTCTACGGCACGATCGTGACCCTTAAAACATTTGAATAATTTTAGACTCTTCCTACTCGGATTGAAGGAGCGTCTATGGGCTGTGATTGAGACTGTTACTTTTTTTAAATTTTATACAAAGGTCATAAACAAGCTGACGGCTTATTTGTTGGAAGGTAGTCACGGTCGCCCATAAGGAATATTGCAAACGCCTTGCCGACCTTGATTATGGAAGAGGTGAGGAAAGGGTGGAAAAACGGAAAGGGCAATCATCTCTCGCATTCATCAGATGGAATGTAACCATTAAATGCTAAATAAAACCGATCGTCTGTAAGAGGGTGGTGTAATAATTTGGCCACAGCTAGACTCTACCACCTCCAAAAATATTGATTAAATTAATGAATTAATGACGTTCTACAACAGAACTACAGTAAAAATTGATAAAAGGTATTTACTACTGATCATGAATACAGACTGGATGCTTTTAATAATCCAAAATTTTAAAAATGGATGTATTATTAACTGTATAATGTTATGTGTGTTATATTAAAATAAATTTTAATAAATACGTATATCATTAAAATACCTTATTTAAAACAATTTCTGGTGCTACGTATTCCGGTGTGCCAGCAAAGGTCCAAGTCTTTGAGTTTGGTGTAAGTCTTTTTGCAAAACCGAAATCGACCTAAAATTAAATTTATAAAATAAAAATCAATATTACTGAGAAGAAAATTAAACCATTTATATGATAGCTCTGGTTAAGTTGACACACACCAATTTAATGTATCCGGATTTATCTAGCATCAAGTTCTCTGGTTTAAGATCTCTGTATATAATATCTTTCGAGTGGAGATACTGGAAGGCCTCGACCACACAGGCGGCCATGAAACGAGCGACGTTCTCTGGGAAATATCTCTGCTTCTGAAGAATTGTCCACACGTCGCCACCCAACACAGGCTCCATTAAGAAGTAGATGTATTTATTGTCTTTGAACGTCCGATATAATCTGTGTAAAAGATTTTGTTTTAAATAACTCCATTTAGAAATAAATTCAGCCAGTTTTTTTTTTAATAACAACGTTTAAGTCAAATTTTTAAAACCTCTAAACATTAATTATTCTTTAACGATTATATTGGCACACATGAAGAAGTTAATCAAGTAAGCATTGGTCGCGAATGCTTTACATAAATTTTTAAAAGAGCTGATACTCTAACACCGGCAGATCGATATTAAACACACTACGAACTAGCTAAGAACTAGCGCAAGGAAACTGACCTTCAAATGAAATAAACCGATGCATCGTCAATGATGCATGCATAAATAAACGATTTCGTTGCAAGAGTCCATACGTTTGAGAGCTACGATGTCACAGAACGACAGACAGACACACACAAAGTGGCCGCTGCACTGTATCTTTTTTATTAATTCTTTAAAAAATAATTCAGGATGAGAGTAGATATTACCGGTTAGTCAATTCGAAATAAAAACTTTTTTATAAAAATACGTTTTGCTCTCCAAATGTAGTATGAAGTTCTAATGAAAATGAAACACCTTGACTTTGATAAAAATACCGAGTAACGTCTAAATATTTATTGTAATTTTTTTTAAATAAACTTGTACTATAAAGATACCGCGTAGCTTAAAAATATTTATTAAACTAATGTTTTAAATATCGAAAATACATCGTACCAAATATATATCGTTTTTGCCCGAAATAAAAAAAAATACTGATTTGTAATTATTAAACTAACCGAGACCCCCGTCTTTGTATTGATACAGGTTTTCAACGACAAAAATAAGTTTGAAATTCTGTAAAGATAACTTTTCGTTATAGAAATCTGCATGGTGTGGTAAGACCAATGCGTGTGGTATTCAAATCAATGTAGGCTAGAATTCCGAGCTAGAATTGCTTTTTTTATTGAAACAGTACGATTTTGATGCTTATGTAATCCAAAGGGAGTTGGTGGTAAGCAGAACAATTTTATATGCTTCTTATAGAAAAAAAATCTTTTTAGTTTTATATATTAAACGTAAGACTGATTGCAGCCTAATATGGAACTTAGTGATGTAGAACCAAGGTGTGTTTTTATATAAACTGTCATAACTTAATGATGCACGCACCGACAAATAAATCTGCTGTTGCATATCATCATAATGTTCTTCTCGTTAAAGGCATGCTCCTGCTGCTGTTGCTGGACCATGTCGACCTTCTTCAGACATTTCAGAGCGAATGTGCGTTCAGGTTGTTTCTTATACTGGACGAGTTCCACGCGTCCGAACCCACCCACACCCATGGTGCCGATAATCTCGAGGTCCTTTAATTCAACATATTCGAATTCTGAAACATTTTTATATAACACGTTTTAGTTATAATGAAGGGTAACAATTTGAGCGGACATTTGAATTTATTCTTAGTTTGAATTAATCCTGAATACAATTGAATGTCTTTTTAAAATATGCATATCGTATTAAGAATCGATTCAGAGATTGGTACAAGCAATGTAATGCAAGTGTGAAAATATTTTTTGACGTTAATTATAGTATTGACTAATAAAAAGAAAATAAATATACATACATGGAAACCGGATTATGTTTAATCCGTATGACCAAAGACAGAATATAATTAAGGAATTAACTTAAAACATTTGTTTCCATACACTTGAAAAATATGTTGTTCGAAAGCTAATATTTTTGATTATCAAGATCCTTAGTAGTAATTCCATGACTCATTATAAGTAATCTTATCATTTTAAATAATTACAATCACATTCACAGAATTAATTTAAATTTATATCCATACCACTGCGTACAATTGATGATTTCTTTTGTTGTGAAGGTCTGGGATCAGCATGTCTCACATTTTTTAACTCTTCTAGATTTCCCAACAGCTCGGTGAAAGGTCTGAAAGGTTATTTTGTTTTTAATGTAAACAGTTTAATATACATAAAAAATGTATATAAGCGTTTTATGTACCCGCGTTCGAGGGTTAGACATTCGACTCCGGGCGGCAAGGCAGTGACGGTCGCCAGGCGTCGGTCTTCGTGCAGGAGGGCCTGCTCACCGAAATACTGACCACGTCCCAGTGACCCCACGCGTCTATCACCGCCGTCCTCTTCACGTTTCGATACGACCACGGTACCACCTCGGATGATATAAAATTTGTCTCCGCGATCCCCCTGCCTTACAACGGCCGTACCAGCAGAGAAAAACTCCTGCCACAACAATGTTAGCTTCAGTTTAATCATCTTCATTTCTCAGTACGTGAATTGTAACTGAACAAATTTTATTACTATATCTGCAAATAGTGCTTTTGGACTGCTTCCATATTATCAATTACTGTAATTTATTGATTGCATACAGTATAAAAGCATCAAATACGTATTAATGGTCAAACAATAATTAATAGAACGTTGATATAGTACATTGTATAATTTTTATTGACAAACCCTTTTTAGAAAGTCAGCAATCTTTGCTAATTCAATGGGATGAATGCCTTGTAACAGAGGCACTGATGACAAAAACCGAATGTTATCTTCCTGCTCTTGTCTCCCGCTCCGAACCATAATTTTTTGAAAAACTCGTCGTTCCAGGGTCCATACCTTTGCTTCTGTTATACCTACAAATGGATAGAAAATTTATCGAAAGATACTAACAGGTACACCGGACATAAAATAAAATATTTATCTTAGAATACGAAATTAATGCATAGATATATTATGCGTATAAAAAACAAATATATATTATATAATTAAAATTAATTAAGATTCTTATCGATGATAAGGATCAGATATTGTGATATTTTATATTTTATTTTACTCAAAAGTTACTATAAAAATTATAAACGATTCTGACGTGGAAAGAATGATCTCTTATAGAATTGTCAAGAGTGATCTCTGATGTGATTTGACAATCACTATATGACTATATAGCTATCAATGACTATATGACTATATGGCCCTTTTAAGGAAAAACAAAATTATATATAACGGTTAATATCGCAAATTTGTTGCAAAATTGATGATAATTATGTCGATTGATTATCTTATCAGATTTACTCTCAAGCTTGTAACAGAAAATTTTATAACGTAACTGAAAAGTTTACGATAAAATTGAAGTCATAATATAAGAAAAGTAAGATTTAAAAAGATCACTTAAATATTTTTTTTGATGCTTCTTCTGTTATTTAAATTTTGTGAATTCTCTTCATTAATATCTTAATAGGGTATAATATTAAGTATTACTTTTTCTTACGTATTGTATATACACGTGTGTGTGATACTTTTTAAACATAAATTAAACAATATAATTAACTTTATGTCTTGTTTGGTTCACCTCTTTCAATTTTAAGTACTTAATTGTAAAAACAAATCTGACATTATTACTTACACCTAATCGATGCAAATCTTTTCGCCTTGTATAATATGGCTAGTTCACCGAACGCTTCCCCTGGTCCGAAGTTTTTAACCACTTGACCTCCTTTTAATACTTCAAATCGACCATACGCTGATACAAAGAGATGGCTTCCACTTTCTCCTTCGCGTATCATGAGGCTGCCAGCTGGGTACTCCTGGGAATTCATAGCTTCTACTACTGCCGTGAGACGATCCTCGTCCATGATATTTTTTAAGAAGTCGTTAGCCATAATTGCATTTTTGATTTGTTCTGCTGATCTGAAGATTTTTTTTTATATGAAAAAAACTGTTATGTATTTGTGAAAATTTTAAATAGTGCTTTAATTACATTAAGAGTGAATTTAAGAAATCATAAACTAGATAGATGTTGAAAATGTTACAATGTTAGAAAACAAAGTAATTATGTAAAATATTATGTAATTAAATTGAGACTGATATACGGGGGCATGATTTTGAATGAGGTTTTATAGGTCGGTACAATAAATGTAATTGTGTAAAGTATCTGAATGCTCACTAACTTTTCGTCCTTTGCATATTTCTCGTAACTTAAATCGGTTTGTATTTTTCCGTTATCAATCGGAGGTGCAATAATTCCTCTCTTCCTACGACTTCGCATATCAGGATTAGTTTGCATCAAGTCTGAAATGGTCTTTCTTCCGACACTGCTTTTACGGTCATCGACATTTTCACTGTCTGAATCTCTAAGGTTACTGTTACTGCCGCTAGATTTTTCACTCTGTATGCTCATGTAACTTGATTTCTTACTCGAAATGCCAGGCTCCACTGATAAAGTGAGACTCTTTTTTAAGATGACAGCATTTCCATTTGTAGCACTGGTTTCATTCCGAATGTTCTCAGGTCGAAATTCAGGTAATTGCTGTAAGGAAAAGTGCCAGAAATCTTATTTATTACAATGGAATTCATAATAAAACAATTATCATAATATAGTAAATTTAATGTTAAAATACCTAAAATTTAGAAACATGCATTAGAAGTTGGTACTTTTATTTATCATATTAAAGTTTAGACCTGCCGTTGATTTAAATATTTCCAACTTTTGTATCACGAAGCCCGACTTAAATTCATTAATAACAAAATTTTATAAATGATGTCATAAAAGCTTCTTCTGGCATTACTTCGACTTTACGTTCTCTTTATGAACCAAGGAATTGTTAACCATAGATTATTTTATAAATTTGTTTTATAGTTTTTCTCTTTAACTTCCTTATAATAACCTATAACATATTAAGTTAACGTTTTGATATGTTATTAGTGACCTTTGTATCTCATCTGTCTTAATAAAAATGACACCTAAACATCAGTTTGTTTGAGAAAATTTACATAATTCTTCATTGCAAATATGCTATTTAATACATGTATAAATTTGTTTAAAGGCATAGTTTGCACACCATCAACAATTGCAATCATTTGTAGGGAGGGAGTGTTCAAGTATTACAAGATGTAAGACTGAGATAGTCTTGCCATGCACGTAATGACAATACATTTTAACACTCTTGTGAGATGTAAAATGGTTACCACAGGTACGACATACTTTTTTATTTAGGTAAGATTGTACAAATGGACAAAAGAATTCGTAAGGGATCTGCTTTAACTCTTCTAGAGGAGTTGACAGATCAACGGACAACCCAATCTAGGAATTCCTCGCTATATAGATGAAAAGGTTTGCCAACTTGGGAGAACAAATTAAAGATGACGACTAGATTAATGCTATCGAGGGCTTTTTCGTAAAACTAAATGAAAAGAGTTAAAAATGGAGAATTTCGATTCCTTAATATTTAAAAAAAAGCAATGTTACGTAAAGTGTTGTAAGAAAGACCCCTATCGGTCCTGTAGTGCGTCGTAACGCTTAACGAGACGCCCAACCCCCTAAATTGCGTTATGTAATACTTGAACGCCTCTAAGTACCAAGTAGATACCTACTTTATTAAAATATGTAGACTAAAGTTTTGCTCAAACTGTCGCATTACAAAATTAATTTTTGTTTGGCAAATACGCTTTAGTTTTTGATTATTTCTTAAATTTTTCCTTCCGTAACAAAAAACAAATTATTTTGTATTTTACATATCTTATAATACATCAAAAATAAAAAAAATAATTAATTAGGTACTATGTGTAATAACCATTTTCACAAAAAGTAATGCGAAAAAATCATTTGAAAATGATTACCGCATTATGATAACTATGTACTTTCATTTATAAAGACCATCAATGGTGACCAATGAAGGTCGAACTGTGTAGGAAAATAAATATATAAATGTTTGGATTTATATACAGTATGTTAAGTAATGTACCAAAATACAATAAACGTTTTGAAAACCACGATTGTTACATTTATATTATAATTTTCATTTTATCGATGACAGTTCGTCATTATTTAGGTTCGATGTATGCAATCAGAATTGCAACATCAGGATGTTCACGAGGTACTTATTTTTATTAATAACAGTATCCGAAGCATGTGCTTGAGAATCGCACATCTTCGCACGTGATCAATTTGGGTTGATGAAAGAAAAACTGAAAATGTCTGTAAGTACTTTGAGGATGTAGGCTCAAGCTTAATGTACAGTATACGATAGCACCCAGTTTCCTTCGTCCTTAGAGTCTCCGACTTTAATTTACCAGTAGTTACTATTGTACAGTTTATTTTATTCTTATCTGATTGTGAGTATATTACCTGTCACCTTATTATTTCATAGCATTGCGCCACTGCTTTTCTTTTCACGGGTTCAATACAATGAAGGTAAAGTAAGAATATATAATGCTAAGGATATCTAGAACATTTATTTAATAATGTCCAAATTTGTATCGTCACTCCACAGACACTCACATCAGTAGTATAATGTGAGAAGATGAATTAATGATGAACGCTGCCGATATAGGTACTAACCATAAGGATAAAATATAAGTTTATTTCTCTTACTTTTAAAAACTAAATAACACTTTTGATACAAAATCGCTACAGATGTTAATACTGATTATAATAAATTTAATACTTTGGATATTTTTTTGCAAAATCTATAAACATTTACCTTTAGTCATTCTTATAAGTCCAAGAATCTGAAGTTATAACGGAATTGTTTTTGATGGAAAAAAATAAATTAAAATAGCTATAATTTGGAAAACATAGTAAGCAATGTCATATATTGGTTAACAGGTTTAGCAAAGCGATGTCACGAGATGACGTAGAAATGGTTATAAATCAATTAGACAGGAGAAGAATGGAATTACATATAGAACATATTTCTGAAGGTCTTTAAAGACATTACATGTAATGACTTGGTTGTATGTAGATAGCATCTAGGAGATTAAGATATGAAATTCAAAAACGTATACCATTTGTCTATTATACTGCAGCCCTATCAGGCATATTTGCAATTTCTATAACTCATGCTTTCATTTAAATCACATATAATAAATATATTTACGTGAGCGATTATGTTTAAAATATTTTTTTTATACTTGTTTATAGAAAACATTAGTGATATAAAATAAATCAATTCGATTCTCTGCTACAATAAAATATATATAGTTCGCTCACAACTATAGTTTCTCTTCGTTCCTCGGGGCTGCTTCTCTTGACGGGAGTGGTCAGATTGAAACCCCCTTTGGACGACCATCGGAAAGGCGGACACAGCACCATTTTAACTTTAATAAATAGCAACAATCATAAGTAGCTCAAGATGCAACATGCATTATAACAATGAACGCGCACGTCGAAGTGTAAGCGGTGCAAAACAAGACTGCTTAATCGACACACAAGGAGCCCTTATCGCATTTTCTAGATAATCTGCTTCACCGATTGTTTTAATTATTCCGTACTGAAGAATTATTATTATATCAAAGAACCTTGCAATCTTATCGTCTTCACTATCATCCCGTAAAATCAAAACTATTAACAATAAGTCGTTCTTTAGCAATTACACAGCTCCGTGACGAATCATCGAATGTTATTATGTGTATATATATCAAGTGAAGTGGTTTTCACTTTTGTTCTCATAGGATTGGTCAATAGGATCGCCAACAGGGTAATCCCGTACAGTGGTGCATAGAAAATAAAACAATGTATCAATTCATACTATAATTTATTAATAACGTAAATGAGTACACAATGCCAAAGGCTTTAAATGATTCACTTCATTCAACATTTTTTTTTTGTTTTGAAAAAATAATATATTTACAATAGATGGAACAAATCAACTCTGCAATCCATGACAATACATGTCACACGAAAAGAATTTTATTTAGTTTATCACAAATCGATGAGAAATGGTCGCTGTGCACTCGGCTCGAGACTGGAAGGGCACAACGGCCAGCTCTGGACGTCCGTGCTACAATAAATGTGCATCGATTCTATAAAATGTGCCAAACGGAAGACGTTCATTTAGTTATAACAAAGATAGGTATTAGGTATATTAAAAATTTTTGAACATTATCTTTTTAACATTACATACAACGTACAGATACGGAATTTGAGCACGGTCATATTAGTATCTAAACAGCTCCAGTCTACGTAACGCACGTCCGAAGACCGCAGGATGACGACCAGCCGACGATGACCTCTCGTTACTACGTCCCGTCTCAATACGTCCGACTTGAAGCACAACAAAGGAAGCGACCTCTATGCGTTATAGATACCATAAGCTAATATGCGCTACGTACACCGGTCACTTGTCACTAGTCCACAGACGTCCGAGCATCTTAACGTCAGACAGTCGGACAGTCGCTACACTAACTGTACATCGTACATCGTCGACGAGTGCAATAGACGAACGAGTGATACTTATTAAATCGCTATGTCAACAATACAATATAAACCTGAGGTTACAAATATTTAGCACAATACGCCGATAACAGTGTGTCGTCGGTTAGGACGACACGAGTGACGAGGGACATGACTCGACAACACACAATACAACAACACCAACACCGGGGGTCATGCTCTGGTGGCCGCGGTTGTTCGTGCACAGCGGTGCGCCGGTGCAGCGCCATATCGACGGTTCCGATACCATTTAAAGTCTCATAAAAAACGAGAAACAATTGTTGATACAAAATACATAATAATATACCTTACATATAACGATTATTATATTTATAATACATTGATCTTGATGTTATTTTATTTCCATAACCTTATTGTAGCACACTAACCATTTTGTCAGATATGTTATTTAAATTCAGATTTTTCTCCAAGTAATAACAATGATTTGGCTTAGATTATGAAACATCTACAATCTAAAATAATTCATTTCGTATATTTCGATCTATGGTTTAATTTCATCAAAATCTACAAGTTTGATATAAAAAAAAATTATATATATTATATAAATCGAGAACGATCGAGTTGATTAAAATAAAGAGATAAAATGTGGCGTGTCGGCTCCGGGCAGTCAGCCGGCTCGTATGGAGAGAGCTCAGTGACGTCACTTAAATAACTAGTGTCGCCGGAGTGGGGGCGGAGCACGGGCACGGCGACCGCCCGGAGCACGCGCCGGGTACAGCACTTATAATAATTAAAATCTAATCACAAACATTCCTGACGTTGTTTATTTCCCCAAAATTATAAAAAAAATCATAATCGTCGATGAGAATCACATGTACTTCTTTAACTGTACTTAGTTATAAATTTGCATTAAAAAATCACTTTAAAATAATAATAAAAAAAATGGCGACAAAACTAAATACCTTAAAATTACACATTCACACATGAGTATTTAGCAATAAAGCACAATATTGTTCGAAGCTGCAACATGACTACCGTAACGTTTTATAATAATAATAATAATTAACCTATAACATGAAGCCAGTGCACTACCAGGCGAGCGACGGCACCGAAACACAATACAGGCGAGCAGTTAATATGACGCGGGAAACTCTACTGATAACAATAAACTTACGTTAAGATCAAAATTCATATTAAACAGCACTGAACAGTATCCCGCGACTGCCGTAAGCAACCAGGAGCAAGGCGTGAGCACCTTTATATATGTATATTTGTGCGCGTATGGACTAGAAATACTAAAACAATGTTTTGTTCATATCGAGTTGCCATCAGTACCGGGTCAAAAGAATCTACTCATAGACCACCAACTGAACTACGCCGTATTCAATATTTCGTAGGTAATTAAAGCTATCATTGTAGACGGCACCGAACTGCCTGACGAATTGACAAAAGACACCGACATCAAATATGTTAATGATATGTCAACACGAGAAGACTGAGAAGACACGGTCGGGGCAGCGGAGTGCGGACCGACGCGTGGGCCTAGCGGCACCGAAGGCTCCTCCCATCACGCCGCCAAGTACATAAAACTTTGATCTCATATCAAAACAGTAGAACGAGTCAGTTATCGTTACTCAGAACAGCAATAAGAAAAACTTAATATTCAACAAATTGGCCCCACATTACGCAGATTTCGACTTCAAATGAACTCAACAAGGCTCGTTCGTGAATTAGATAACTGACCGGGTACAGTCTGCCGGCGGCGCGACGCGAGGGCGGCGTCAGCCTGTGGATGAGCTCCAGGCGGCTCTGGGCTTTGAGAGAGAAGCTGTGCGGCCAATGACGACACCAAAGTAAGCGACACGATCCTAAACAATATATAGAACACTTATTACATAGAGACACCTTTCAGTAAGATAGTTATAAAAAACACAAACTCGAAGATTATGTAAGTTTTTCTATATGAAAGACTATTAAATCTAATGAGACTTTATAAATGACATGCAAAGCTTCGCAAACGTATGAATCGATGGGTTTTTGTGCTTTGGTATAAACGTTGAGCGAATTCATAGATTTTAAGATATTTTATAATTCTAATGCAAAAGTTAGATCTAATAGACACCGCCGTGTCTGGGGGTTGGACCCGTACGCGTACTCGTTCCGTAAAATGAAGGTAGTCAGATAGCACTGTAAGATCAGATACAGTTAGCATTAAAACATAATTACGAGGAGAAATCTCAGTGATATGTAAAACTCCGAGGAGTTATATTCACTTACACACTACGTCTAAAGCGTTACACTACGTTACAGTAAAATTATATATTAGAACTAATACCGACGAACTCGGACCACCGGCGGCTGAGACTCCGGACTGGTACCAGCTACAGAAGAAGCGAACCTTTACAGCGAGACTCTTAAATAACGCAGAGGGCGCTGCTCGGCCATGACGCGTCGACACGTCATCTCATCTCAATCGTGGGTATTTTAGTTTCTGTTAAACGCTTCACTCGAACCAAGCAACGCTCTCGCTCTAAAACATACGAGTTACTTCCGGAGTATACAATAGAAGGTAACCTTTAAAAATATATGTAAAATAACAACCGAACAAATGGCACCACTATCAGATCGCACCACGTTTGTAAATGTTATTAAAATATTCTACAAAAATGGCTACCTACATACTCAGAGTACTATAGATAAACTTCGTATAGCATACCGAATACAAACGATTCCATAGACGGGGTATAACTATCAAATACGGATAAAATAAAAAATAAACAGTATCAAAAATAATATTCGAGGATAAAAAATAAATACGGGGACCGCTTCGACCGACATTCCACGGCGGAATACATCCGGTAATTTTAAAACATGGGCTTCACCAACGTACTGTACAAAGCATATTAAGATAGTAAAATAACAAAAAAAAACATTAAAATGTGCTCCAATTAATTATTTACATCCTCTCTATGATATGCAAGTGCAAAGCTCACTAAATATCTTTACATGAAATATTCTATTGTCAAGTTTGTATGATGTAACAACTATTCTATACCAATACCGTACATCAACAATATGTAGGTACTAATAAATAGTAACTCTTACAATAATAATTATCTATAGAGAACGAACGACCTCGCCCCGCCCTTGTATATGCAACGCTCGCTTGTTTGCAGTGCCTCCCCACTTAAACTACAACTGTTAGACATTTTAATGACTTTGGTATTGGTGAGTCCGGCGCGGGCTCAGACAACTAGCTAGCAAGCTATAACAGTAACCGGCTAGCGCTATTACTGACACCTATCATAATTTTTGTACGTTTTACAAAGAGAGTTCATTGTCATGTTACGTTCATATGACGAAGATTTCATTTTAGTGCTATAAAATTCTAGATTGTTCCACTGGCTTAGTACGGAGCGAATCTGTTGTATCCGCTTCTGTAGACCGCGGTCTGGAAATTAAATATTTATTTTATTATTATATGAAGTTATTTATATGTATGTATCCATACAAACTAAATATTATAAGTAACTGTTTGTTATGTTAAATTACTGCGTTTTATTAAATATATGCACATAGATGTATACACAATACATATAGCAAATAAGTTTTGTTATCTATTTTTCGTGTCTATATGTATGTTGACTCCGGCAAATATCGGAAATCATAAAATCTATTTTGACGAACATACACTAGCAGATAACAGATATTATAAAGAGTTATTTAGGCTTCTTTTATTTTAGAAATTCATCTTGTTTTAGTACTATGAACATTGAACAATAACCACAATATTTGTATATGTATGTATGTGTTCGACAGTTCGTTGACCCACCCCGTATCCTGTCACCGGACCGATGCTGTGTCCTAGATACGGGTCGGCGTACTCTCGACCGTAGCTGAAATACGAAAAAATATATCACATTAGTATTGCTTACAAAAAAAGAAATCCGATAAAAAATTATAAATATGATCTTCGATTTTTATCGCATGATAATAATTTCAAGGTCAATATTAGCGGATTCAAACTTGGAAGTTTATATAACATGACGGAACATAACAAACACCCACACATACACACGCGCGCACACACTCCGACAAACTTAGAAACCATACAATGTACATATATTAAAACATAGAACTGTGCTACTGGGGAACTCGAAAAAACAGACATTTTAGCTCTTATTTGACTCGATGCATCTTACTACAATACTAACTAGTAGAAAGCTGATGCTTCGACTTTGGTTTATTTAATGTCCAGTCTATAAGTCTATAATGGCGTTTTCGAACATAATATGTATACTAACGTGGCAAGTGGCGCTAGCGCGGCCGGCGCGGGCGCTGCGCTGACTGCCGCTGCCGCCGCCCGCGCCGCCGCTCCGTAGTTCGCTGCCGCTGCCGCCGCTGCCGCATGCTGCGCCGTCGTCAGCGGGGACTTCAGCAACGGCGCTGCTGCTGCCGCCGCCGCCGCCGCCGCCTGGGAGTCAAGCATTAGTTATTTCTATGGTCCAACCTCCTCACACGAGACGTCTGATGAATGGACACTGTTAGTGGACGAGAGCTCCCTTCCAGTCGTTATGATGTATAATAACAGTTAATAATAAATAAGATGAACAATGAGCCCACAGAGGCACAAGTCACGCTTAGTATAAACCGGGTTAATTTTATATATATACATAGTATTTTAGTTTTACAGCTTTAACAGTATATATAAATCTATATGATATCTTACCGGCTTCGACTTCTCTGCTGTACGGTCGCGTCTATCAAACATAGTTAAGAAGCCGTGACATTTATTTCATCTGCGCAAGCGATGATGCGTATTGACAAGAATAAAATAATAAATAAAAATAGATAAACTTAATTACATAACACTCAGTGAATATTATTTACGTGACCATGCAACTCTCCTTATATACATATACCTAAACAAACTACTTATCGCACACCAATACAAAAGGATTTTTTTTTTCTAATAATTATTAAATTTATAAATGAGGCATTCTTAGTACATGCAATATATTACATATATATTATATGTATCTATGTAGTATATAAAACGCTCTAGGACTATCACATGTTGTGATATGTTAGTAATTATGTATATTAATATATATGTTCTGTGTTGTGGGCTCAATGTTCTACGTTACAGCGTCTGAATCTAGAACGAGATCACCCACCACAACGGACAAACTGACAAAGCACACGTCCGTTTATATAAACATGTGCCGGACGAACGGACCAACGGACCAACGGGCATACAATAAATAGCAACCAAAATCCCAACTCCACAATGAACAAACTTTTACTAGCGTGGTTGTAAACATGAATTAGAAAGCGGTAATAATATATATTTTTGTCATCCCCCATTACCTCCGCTGCGGGCTTCACGGCCTGCAACAACACGCACTCGCTCATCTCACGTCATATATATCGTTAACTAACTTCAGCTTATAACTGACTAAATTAAACGTAACATTTTTTTATAATTTTATTATATGAAGCGGGCACGGGCGGACGAGATGAGACATGACCAGCTCGTCTGAACGTGACCGCGGTTTGATCGAAGCAGTCGATGAAAAATAAAATTATAAAAAAATCCGAATGAAAATCCCAAAATTGATATTTTTTAAGTGTTACATTGTTTGAATGGTACCTGTAGCCTGTAGTTGGAGTCAGCAGTCGCCGCTGCAGCTAAGAACGGGTCGTAATACACACTGGAAATTATAAAGACATATGTTAGTAGGCACATTATGATAAAAAAAACCAATTATACAGGGTGTTGTTATACTACGTTATAACACCCTGTATATATGTTGAAAAAATATAATCACATTCCTTTATGTTTTTTAATGTATATATTTTTTATAATTAATTTTGGACAACATCATGTATTATGTTTACACTCACCTTATTATGCAGATTATTTATATTATAATATTAGCGACCAAAAATTTTTAAAACAATCATTAAATGCTTAGCTAAAATGGCGTAACTACAAATAAGTTAATAAAGTTACAAGTGCGGACAGTGAAAGGGTGGTGTTACTTATAAGTTAAAGCATAAAATACGAAGGAAGTTTTATTGTATGTATAATTAATTTAATATTACTACAAGAAAAAAAAATACTATTTTGCATCATGCCATTCATCTCTACATATTTAAAGATTTTCATCTAAGAGAAGATAACAAAATGCTCAGCGTGATAACAGATGAAAGTTACACGGAAGCAGTTTATTGATTAAAAAGATTTCAATTCAACATATTAACAACAAAACTAACTTTAAAAATACTGTTGACTGAGAATTGGTTGTCGTGTAAACTAAGTGCTGGGATCTATGTTAGATGTGAAATAAACATACCAAGTAACAATGTTAGTGGGTGGTGGGGGGAGCGGGGTGGGGGGATTTAATTGTGGAATTTTTCGAAAGAAAAGCCTCGCCTTCTGTCAGACAAATGAATTACAATTATTGTCCTTCATGCCTTGTACTATATACGTTTTTTTTTAATGTTCATAGTTACAAAATATATTACCACCGTTTAATTTTTTGACAACATTGAAAGGCACTTTATTGTTGTGTTTTGAAAATGTACTTACTATTTATTATCTGTGTTCATTGAATATATTTTCATTATTTTGTACTTTTTATTAATGGTGACTTCTTTTGGAATGTGTCACTTATATATATTTTTTATGTCTACAATCATGCTCGGTAGAAATCAACCAGGATTACATTCTTCTGGTCAAACAGTGGTCTGTATGTTTTCAGAAGGTTGCTTTTAGGAGGGGTGCGGGCGGGGGATGCTGTGCTGTGCGAGCTGTGAGTACTCACTGTGCGTATGCGTGCAACGGCGAGGCGAATGGGTTGGCGCGAGGCATCACCGCGGGTGCGAGGGGGTGAGGGTGAGCGGCCGGCGCGGAGGGGGGGCGCGGGGAGCGACCGCGGAGAACGGCGGCGCCGCGCAGAGCAGGAGCTACATGCAACACACACACGGACTACTGGCATGCGGGGTGCGGGGTGCTGGCGGGGGGTGTGCGGGGGTGACAGCGCGGGGGTCGGGGTCGGGGGGAGGGAGTACCTTCGACGCTGGGCGGCCCGCGGCGCGAGCACCAGCGGCGGCGCGGGCGCTGCGGCCGGCGCCGCGCTCAGCCAGGGCCACGTTACGCCGGACACCCGCAGCCCTGCGCACACATCGCGCCTCTAACATTGACCTCTACCACCTACACCCGCTACACTGACCGTCGCAGCGCACTCCGGTGACGTACTAGTACCGCGGTTGGACGCAGCCCGTTAAAGGCGGCCGTAATGAGAGGTGTTCGGTGTTATAACGAAAGTATAATGAGCTAAATTGTTCATCCATATATCCACGGGTACAGACGATTGCCTCCGTTACCCGGAACATGACGTCGTCTTTATTGATGAGCGGACCGACGGCTAAACAACATATCTGTTCGCAGTGTCCGGGAGTTATCTCCCCAACTTAGCAGATGCAATACCAAAATGCTTATATTATATTCCAATCATTAATCACAAGTAAACAATAAATCTATGTTACTATACGTACTATGCACTATAGTGATCGTATTACTAAATAATCGTATATATATATATATATTAACATCGACTGTACCGGGAGTGTCAAGGCCATGCCACATTACAGCACCAGTGTGTTTGTATAGTGACCGGCGTGGGTTCGTATGTTCCGAACAATAGTCTAATCTGCTCTAAAGAAGCATGGCCGTTAGAATAAATCTTTTACAGATGCCTTCAAATCAATCGGTGACATACAAACATATCGAGCAATGTAACTAATAAACCATAATCCCACCACATAATTAAGTATCATGCTCGTATGAATGTTATTATAATGTAAACGCGATAAGCTTTGGTCGATAAGTAGTTTCTGTAGTGTAACTGTAAATGTCTCACCTTCCGGCCACTGTACACACACTGAAACAAAATAAAACATTGCAGGCATTAGGATCCGTCCGTTAGTAGGGCGTTCTAAACACGGCGCTAGGCTAAACAATGAAAACAAACCTAGAAGACATTCTCCACTACAGAATGGAAACTGATAGTGCAAGGCTGGCAACACATTCCGGAAATAGTTCAAGGTAGAGGAAACATGTTTAAAGTGTAAACTAATAAGCTGTCTAGATCTGGTGTAGTCCTGAGACGTGTCAGGCAGCGAGGCAGCTCGGAGACAGGACAGTCTCCGCGGTACGAGAGTCACCGACAAACATGTACCAACTAGATATTTCGATTAAATTTTGACGTAACCGACTTCAAATTAAAGTTACTACGAGTTTTATTCCAACAATAAACCGATTTTGATTTTCCTAACACGAATAGATTTAAATCGAATTAAGAAAAAATGCAGGTGTGAGAAAGGTAATGCTCTAACTGTACGATAACACACATAAATCTACATAATATATTAATATGACAGAACACGTAATATTGAAGTCGGTTAAATGACACTTCGTGTGTGAACCAATGGGTATGTATGTGTGTACGTCTGTCTCCGGCTGCTGGGATGTATCTCATCACTAAACAGCATTCATCTACTGCATTCCAAGGTATCTAACATTTTACATGAACATTTAACAACAGCGAGTGTGCGTCACTCTCACCCAGAGTGGGGATCGATCCATTTCTAGTCAGAATATCTGGTTGGGTTAAAAAAAACCTAAGATGCATTATATTATAGATACAAATGTATAATATTTATGCTCTGGGACTGTGCTGTTTGTATGTGATATTAAGTTTATCTGTTTAAGACATAGCTGTGTTAGTGTGTTGTAGGAATGCTTACCGTTTGGCACCGCGGGTGGTTTCTTTGTCTGCACCCTGGCCGTGGCGTTATTAACCTGATTCGAGAAGTAAACATTTGATCAAAATAAATAATCCTCAATGTGTAATTAACTAAGTAATTTTCATTTATTTGATATTATTTTCACTTAATCACTTCATTACGAATGCTCCAATGATATTATTATTATTTTTAAGCATCCAACAGAACGATTCGTCTACAGGAATCGAACCTGTGATCATTTAGAAATAAAATAATGATTTTATTTTTATCTATTAGCAAAAAGTATCTTTTTATAAATAACATATTTATATATAGATACATAATATATTAATAGTATATAAATAATAATAGTGTAATAATCATATGTGTTCATAATAATTTCCGTTGCTCAATGTCTGCGTTGTTGTAAGCCTTGTGTGTGTAGGTAAGTGTCCAAGTCTAGTTTCGGTAGAGATCGCGTCCTCTGTGGTGATAGGTATCACAGTATCTTTATATCTCAAGGTCGGTCGGTCGGTATGTGTTTTGTATGATAGTGTGTGCATGGTGTCTTACCTGAGCGCCATCGAGATGGTAGGGACCGTTCTACATTCACTGTGAGACTCTCAATCGATCGGCATATTAAATGACCGTCTAGAGAGTAAAGGGATAAAATAAATAAGGTTTGTATGCGTATTAGACATGGCATACTTAGTGCTAATAGGGGCCGGCAACTACAGAGCAGACGGGCGCAGGTTGCGGTATGTTAAAGTTACAGTGCTACGATGGTATTCATTGATCATGCACACCTCTATCTTTCTGCCCTCAACCACGGTGCCGTGAAGACGCTCTCGTGCTCGCTCCGCATCACCACTATTTGCGAATGTTACAAAACCGAATCCCTGCATGCAAGACAGACAAAACATGCATTAAAAAACAGCGTCGCTCAAAAAACAACGTGCAACAGAAAAAACAAAAAAATAATAATAATAATTAAAATTCAACATTTATGCATTGCATATTTGTTCGTTTCTTTCATATTATTTGAATTTATTCATTGTTTTTTTTTACGTATATATATATAAAGTATATATATTTTTCAATAATCGATAGGATATAATTGACTTTATCGTTGATAGTTTGAGCGTTATCTAGCTGAAGGGTTTAAGTACACAGAAGCGTATGTATAACATTATTTTGATGTCGCTCGGCCTAGCGTATCAAAACTATGGAGGAGAACTGTACTTATAGCACAGACAAATATCGTAAGGAATATATTATATATCTAATATGACAGTCACTACTATTGAAATAACTATTGTCTTAAACGAGTGTTAGCTGCGATTTGTTCTAAAGTCATCTCTCATGCAAAGGGGAACTAAATTTTTCTACATCAGCGATCTAATACAGGGGGTGATAATTAGAAAAATCATCAATTTTATTTACTAATTCTTTTTAGATCTCAGTTTAAGAACACCCTTCGTTTATATGAATGGGTGTAATTTGCTGGACTGAAATAAAAATAATAATAAAAAAAATATATTTTGTTGAGTGCATGATCTGTACAGTGCTGGAAACTCAAAAAATAAAAATCAAAAGCAATTATTAATATACCTTTTGTTTAGGATTTTTTATGTGTTGAAAATTCTCGTAATTCACATAACAATTTTACAAATCATATAACAGGTTTCTTAAATTT